>JABUQX010032053.1:12500-46009 GCA_015478945.1 Trachelipus rathkii
TTAACATACGCAGTGTGACGTCAGAGATACTTCAGTTACGCAAACCCACGTCACAGTATGACGTCACGCATTCATTTCAGCTATACGTACATACGAACGAAGCTCCGCGTTTAAAGGATATATATATCAATGCCATATATATAATATATATATATATAATATAATATATATATATATATATATAATATAATATATATATATATATATATATATATATACGGTACATAGATTCTCTTTTAGATTTAAAAGTATATACTGTACTAAGGATAACAAACACACACCTCGCAAAGACCTACACAAACATTTACAAAACAAGCTTAGTAATTTGCAAAGTCCGATTAGTAAAGAAGAAATTAGAGTGCTGAGTATTGACATCAGACTTGTTTAGTTTCAATCTTTGTCTTTGGTGTTTTAATGAGCAACTTCAGAATTTACAAAAAAAAAAATAAAAAATGAAAAAGAAAAAAAAAACGTTTCAAAAGAGTTTCCATTTAATTCAAAGATGATTTTTAATGTTATTTTTCTCCCTTTTATCCTTCCAATTTTTTTTTTATTCAAATTCAAATGAAAATTAAAAACAGTCAATAATTTTTTTTAATAAAAAAAAGATATTTTTAAAACGTTTCGATATTCTTTGTAACTAATTTAAGATAAATAAAACTTTTAAGATCTTTTTATTTTCCTTAATTATAATATAATTCCGCAGGAAAGTATTTAATTCTATATATAATCACAATTCATCATCTCTTCATCTGCCTCTCGGATCAAAGTCTTTGTCGCTATTCTTATTCTTTAATAAAATTTATCGATAAAATCTCATTCCTGCATTCTATTTCTCAAAACCCTTTGAGATACATTCTTTCATCCTTTATGTATATGATTATATCGGCTATTGATTTGGATTGTATTTATCTTCTCGGGTGGGTGTCGTAATAAATAAATGTTCATTATTTTTTTTAAATAAATTTATGTATGTAGTAAGAATTTGAAATACTTATGTACGTTGTTTCTTTTTTTTTTTTAATCAAACTTCTTTCAAGTGCCTTTAACAAATACTCGTATACACGATTTTGCAATCAATTACCTATTATTTCATCTTTCCTCCTACATAAGTAAACACATTATTACATTTTCCCATATTGACAAATGTGTAAACACACTCGATAGACGGAAGACAATACTTACGAAAACAAGTTGACACGAAAAGCTCTTCAGGGATCCGAATTGCAAACAATAAATTACAATAATAGAGTTCGGCTCATTTTCGAGTCTCGGAAGAATTGGAGATGGATTATGATGTTATCTTCGCCATTAACTTCTACCGAGTTAATTGTTGGGATAAAAAATGGATTCCTTTCATTATTAAACTGTTGTTTTGTTTCTACTACAAATTTATTTTAAGAATCGTAAGAAAAAATAACTTTATTCATAAAGAAAGAAAAGAAAGAGAGATGAAAAGAGAAAGCGGAACAGAGAGAGAGAAGAGAGAGAGGAGAGGAGAGAGGAGAGAGAGAGAGAGAGAGAGGAGAGAGAAGAGAGAAGAAAAAAAAAAAGAGAGAGAGAGAGAAGAGAGAGGGGAGGAGAGAGAAGAGAGAAGAGGAGAGAGAGAAGGGAGAGAGAGAGAGAGAGAGAGAGAGGAGAGAGAGAGAGAGAGAGAGAGAGAGAGAGAGATGAGAGAGAGAGGAGAAAGAGAGAGAAGAGAGGATGAGAGAGAGAGAGAAGAGACGAGAGAGAGAGACGAGAGAGAGAATCCTTTAATTTAAAAGAAATACAAAAAAATAACCATGAATGTGTAGTGTAACAATTTATATTTATATTATATATATAATTACTTTACATTGTGCTGAAAATAATTTTATTTTTTTTAAGTAATATTCGATTTGATTAAAGTGAAATTATAATTTTATTTATAGATAAATATCTACATAATTTTAAACATTATGTCATTAATCCATTGATTGTTCATTTTTAATAATTATTCTTTATGGTTAATATAATTTGGCCAACATAATTTATGCAACAATGTTTTCATATTAGCAATTATTTTTGTTATACTATTATAATAAAAATATTTTATGAGCATATATTGTTTTTGGATTTAATACTCATTTAAATAATATTTTGATAATTTAATTATTGGGAAGAAATTAATAAAATATTTAAGTACAGTATATATCACAGACCATCTATAGTTTTAAGAAACGCCAGAAATATACTATATATATATAATATATTAATATATATATATAATCTATATATATATATATAAATTATATTTATATATTAATATATATATCTAGATATAATATTATATATATATATAATATTATATATATATTAAATATTTATATATATGGGTCAGAGCCTCTATCACCGAAAAAAGTGATCAAATACAATGCATGTAAGTCTAAAAACTATATATACACTACAAGGATTATAATATATAAACATTTATTATTCATGAGAGACATTATTTATCTATGAAGTGAAAAATAAAATAAATAAAAAACAACTAACGTACATTTGAAATAATTTAAAAATTTAGTTAAAAATATTATATAAATGAAAAGTAAGTATATTATATATATCGTTTTTATTTGAGTGAATAAGTACCTAACGATAAGTAGTGAATACTTATATATATATATAGCTTATCTAAAGAACAACTTAATTTTAAAAAATCTTTCTAAATATAAGTTTAGCCTAAATTATGATTCAGATTAATTATTTTATTACTATAATAAATAATCCAATGGAGTAAACACCACAAAGATGGACAGAGTCGGTGTTTACTAAAGGTACTAATCGAGGGGAAGAAAGGGGGGGACTTCGATATCACCTACCTCTTCCAAATACTATAATATATATATATAATTACCTATAGTTACAGGCTCCGTGAGAACGCTCACCTATATAGAAATTTTGGAAAATACTCCAGTAAAGATAGACATTTTCTCATCTCGTTAGTCTTTAATAAGTAAAAAATAAACAATATTTATCTTATGATTGAGTACTATACTCTTGTTATCTCTATGAGTACTTAATCATTATGAGCATATATGAGATAAATTGAGACATGAGTGTAATGCGCGAGTAACGCTGCCATGAAATACATATATAATGATATATACTATATTTATATAATAGTGTTTATATTAATATATTATTAACTATAATATTTTTTTTTATTAAGTTTCATTAACTCACTGAGTAATATAGAATATGGGAGTTATTTGTATAATATAAATGTTTAGTTTATTTCCTGATAAGCTGTTATTATGTATATTTCTTAGTATTAACTATTAGAGTAGTATATATAAAGAATAAACAACCGGAGAATATCATATTATACCTAGACCATTATTTCGTATATATGAGAGAGAGATGAATATATACTTGTACAGAGAAACTATAGAATACTTAATTACTATTATATATTAGGATAATATAGCACGATATATCTACTAGTAAATTTACAAATACTGTAGGTATGTATAATATTAATGAAGGTAGGGGGTTCTAACTCACCCATAGAGTAGGTTAGGTAATATACGATATATCATTTTAAATAATATATATATCTCGAATATTAAGCGCTTATTTATAACAAGCCCTTTAGTTGAGTACTTAGCATTCTATAAGTATATATAAACGCAAAGATTAGGCCTTATATATAACAAGCGTGAGTTCCAGTAATATTAGCTGATACCTATGACCATCACTATATAACTGATGAGTTACTAAACAGATCACCTAGATAAGGTCTTGTTATATATTTCCATATATATATATATATGAGTAGTTATATATATATATCTAAGTATATATATTTATATAGTTAATATATAGATATAGTAGTATATACGGTATATATATATACTATATATATATGTATAGTATATATATATATACGTAGACCGACAGAATACTGACGAAATTATTACGAGCGCTTATATTAGCGTAGCGTGATATATAATAACACATACACATATTATTATTTAATTATATTAATTAACGTGAAGATTATCACTAATATTTTCACCGTGAAGGAAAATATTAGAAATCTTATAGAGTACGTGAAAAAAATAAACGTATATCCCTGTTAAAGAGGATCAGTATTTATTTTTTACGCACTCCTAGAACTATATTATTTCGCTTATTTACGCTGCTAGTGAGTTAGGTATGCCTTACATTTATACTCACGCAATTATTATATACACGGCTTATGTAGTGCTCAAATAAATATCAGTAATTACGTACAAAGCCTAGCCTACCGTAGAGTGAGTGAACTATATATATATATATTCACTATTATATATAACTTTTTTTATTATTTTATTTTTTTTATTTTTATATATTTTTACTAATATATTATATATATGATATATATAAATATATATATATATATATATATATATATATAATATATTATATATATATTATATATATATATATATAATATATATATATATATAATACTATAACTATATATACTATATATATATATTTAAAATATATAATATATATATATATATATAATATTATATATATAATATATATATATATATTATATATTATATATGATATACTATATATATCATATATAATATATAATATATAATATATATAATATATATATATATATGTAGTATAATTAGTTTTATATGCTTGCACCTTGGAATGATGAATATTTACTTACATGAAGTCTTCGTGAGAATTGCTTGCACATTAAAAAAAAAAAGTGTTTCGAGTATTCTTTCTCTTTTAGATTTATAACATAACCCTACTCACTAAGGCCTATGCACACACACACACACATCACACACACACACACACAACACACACACACACACCAACAACACACACAATACACACACACGACACACACTTTCGCAAAAACCTAACACAAACACACACGCTCTTTGTCAAGTAAAATTAAACAAAGTCCGTTGTAAAGAAAAATTAGAGTTTTGAGTATTGACATTAGTAGTAGGACGGCTATATTGGAGCACGAGATTGGGGGAAAAAATGATGACCCAAATTTTTTACTCCATATTGGAGGTCTCACTTGGGGTAAAAAATGATAACCCAATTTTTTACCTGCCCTTGCCCTTTCTGACCGAGCGAACCGTTTTTGAGCTCGAATTTTACCTGACCTTGACCTTTTTTAGGACCTTTACCTTTATTTGGGGCCTTGACCTCTTTTTCGACGCAACCCTTTGGTCTTCCATGGTTCATTTTTGGCCCACGGTATTTTTTTGGCAACCCTATTATTTATGGTAACTTCCTAATTTTTTCGGCATAACACCCTAATTTTGCAACCCCTTGAAGAAGGGTTGCGCCAACGGTTGCGTCAGCAACCGTTGTACCGTTACCCCCACCACTAATTTTTTGACCAACCCTTGGTCTTCCATGGGTCAATTTTTGCCCACGGTAATTTTTGGCCCACCCTTTAGGGCTTAGCCCTTTTTGAATTCTTACGCATTGTTTGGACCATGATATTCGCCCAACCCTTTGGCTCCACTGGTCATTTTTTGCCGACACGGTATTTTTTTTCTTTTTGAGAAAAACCAAATTTTTTGGAGAACCCAATTTTTTGAGAACCCAAATTTTTTTGAAGAACCCGCCAGATTTTTTTCGACCTGACCCTTTGGTCTTCAATGGGTCATTTTTGTTTTGGCCCACGGTATTTTTCGGGCAACCCTAATTTTTGCAACCCTAATTTTTTCGGAAACCCTAATTTTTGCAACCCTCTCGAAGAGGGTGCGCCAAACGGTAGCTAAGCGCAAACCGTTGTATCGTATTGCCGCACCCCCTATTTACGCCACCTAATTTTTCCGGACCATGGTCATTTTTTGCCCACGGTAATTTTTGGCACCCATTTATGGGCTTTAGCCCGTTTTGCCCTTTTTGATGTCTTAACCTGTTTGACCATGATATTTCGGCCTTGACCTTGCAGATACCATGGGTCTTTTTTTGTCCCACGCCAATCTTTTATGCCCACTTCGTGCCCACCGTCACATATTTCGTTCCTAACTTGTACGCATGTAATGGACCTACCGCTAACTGAACACTATCACACGTGCGCGTTGCAGCACACACACAACCACACAGCACACACACACTTTAACACTTATAACAGCATTCACATATGACACTTATACACACATTCACTATGCACTTACATTTACCCATTGACACTTACATTTACACTTAACCTCAACGTAAAAACAACTGTTCACCCTTTGGTCGTCATGGGTCCAATTTTGGACCGCACGGTGAATTTTTTTCCTTCCTTCTAGGGACTTAGCCGCTTTTTTGATGTCTTAAAACCTTGTTTGACGCAATGGATATTTCGCCTTGACCTTGCCATATACCATGGTCAATTTTGACCCAACGCTAACTTGAAATGGTTTGATGGTTCCCAACCAACGTAAGAAGTATCTAGTGATGTTCAATTTAGTGTTCTATGAGTATTAGATGAGTGCCAGGTGAGTGCCAGGTGAGTGCCAATGAGTGCAATGAGTGCCAAGTGAGTGCCAATCAGTGCCAAGTGAGTGCCCACATAGTGCCAAGTGGTGCCCACATAGTGCCAAGGAGTTGCCACTTTTTTCAATGCCTTTTCTAGCCTCCCCTGAAGTCTAGAATAACCCTATATGGTGTCTACCCTAGGTAATAGTATGAGGAACCCGAATGGTGTACATTCAATCTGCTAGAATGCTTCCCTACTACGAGTTAATATTTTTATAGACCCTTATAAGCACTTACACTCGCTATAGACACTTACACTACCCATATACACCTACACTCACACGCACAGGTACAACTTACACTTACACTCACAACCACTCGAACCTCAATTTTGTTGCCTCATCTTTGATGACTCCTTCCTTGATGAAGTCATCTTTGATACCACCTTTATTGATGATTCATCTTTGTTGATGACTCATCTTTTGTCTTCCTCTAGATCATAAGCTGCCCACCAGGCCGCAGCAAGCCCTCCCCGCAAAGGATGGAGGTCCCGCACCCGCAGGTGCGACCGCCGCGCGGAATGAAAAATATATATCTATAAGTCAATTCATTTTTTATTTCATACTTAAACATTTTTCATTAAAAAACATTTTCGCGAATCTAAAACTGTAACTCATTACAGCACTATTATTTAGAGTATATTAATATTTATTAAGCATTATTTTTAACTTAATACTTTACTAAATACTTTTTAATTTTATAATTTTTAAAAAAATGTGTATGTAAGAAGAAAAAAACCAGAGTGCCTGATATATAAAACATTTTATTTATTTACAACTGTACGAAATTTATTAAAAACATTAAAATTAAATACCTTAAAGCAGTAAATCAGTAAATGCAATAAAAGTGTAAACCTATACCAAGAGGGGTAGTATGCTGTTTGTTTCTGCTTTACTGCTTTAACTCATGTTTTACTGCTTTAACTCATGTTTTACTGCTTTAACTTATATGTTTTACTGCTTTAACTCACATATTTATTAACATTACATTACCTTAAAGCAGTACAATCATAGTAAATCAATAGAGGTTTTACCTAACACCTAGGGGGATTAGTATGAGCTTTTGTTTTACTGCTTACTGCTTTAACTCATGTTTTACTGTTTAACCCAATGTTTTAACTGCTTCTAACTCAATATGTTTATCAAAGGGGTAAACCTGAGCTTAAATAACTTAAAGCAGTAAATCAGTAAATCAATAGAGGTGTTACCTAACACCAAGGGGGGAATAGTATGCTTTTGTTTTACTGCTTTACTGCTTTAACTCATGTTTTACTGCTTTAACTCATGTTTTACTGCTTTAACTTTCTGCTTTACTGCTTTAACTTTCTGCTTTACTGTTTTAACTTCCTGCTTTACTGCTTTAACTCATATATTTATTAACATTATGTTTTTTATTTTGTTTTAATACTTTTTATTTATTTTTATTATTATTTTTATTTATTTTTATTATTATTTTTATTATTTTTATTATTTTTATTATTTTATTTTTATTATACTTAGTGTTATTTACTTCATGCCTATTGTTATTATTATTTAAGAACACACACACACACACACACGCACACACACAACACACACACACACACACACACACACAACACACACTTACACTTATACACACATTCACATCATGACACTTATACACACATTCAACATGACACTTACATTTACCCATACACACTTACATTTACACTTATACACATGCGGTCACACACACACACTTACACTTATACACACATTCACTATGACACTTATACACACATTCACTATGACACTTACATTTACTCATAGACACTTACATTTACACTATACACAACACAGCAGATTTACTTACACTCACACAGATTTTACTTACACTCACCACACAGATTTTACTTACACTCACACACACGAGATGTTTACACACACACACACACACACACACGCCACACAACACCCACGCAGCACTCACTTACACCATATAACTTAATTTTATTAAACACATTTTATGTTTTAATTAAACACGTACATTTATATTACTCATTCAAATCTAAACTAAAATTATTTCAAAATTTCTTAAATCTTCTATACATAAATCAAATCATTAAATCTTTGACAAAAGAATTTATTCATTAACTGTTAATACTTTTTGTTTATAAATTTTATAACTATCAAGTTTTAAATAATTTACTAAATTTTATGAAATTTTATTAAAAAACATATATTTTACCGTACCTTTTAAACCAATAAATCATAAATCAGTAAGGCCAGCCCCTAGCAGCCCTCTACAAAAAGCTATGCCACGTTTTGTTCTATTGACTTAATGATTTACAGCAAATCTTACGTCACAAAATAAGTAAAAAAAAACAATATTAGTTCTTTGTTATGCTAAAATAACATGTATTTGAAAATTAACCAGTTTATTAAAGTTTTTATTTAAAATAACATTATTTAGACTTAACATTTATCATTATTCCACTCGATGTTAACTAAAACATATTTCAAAGTTTTTTAAAAATAATTCGGGTTTTCTTTATTATTATTGATTATTATCTATGTACATTGACAATCCATCACGAGAACACACAACACCCGCACTCCTTACAGATACGAAACTGCCCTCTCTCTGTAAAATGTGTTGAAATAACTACTTTAGGTCTAAATTAGGATAATGCCTTTTTGTAACGCCGGGGGCGATTTAAGCCTATTCCAGGTCAAAAATATATTTCAAAACTGAACTTTTTCTGTAAAATGTGATGGCCAATAACTTACGTTGGCCTAAATTTATGGCCTAAATTTAAGGATAAGCCTTTTGGTAGACGGGCTAATTTAATCCTAATACCAGGCCAAAAGGTAATTCCCGTAAAGACAAGAATCATTGTTATTAATTATTTTTATAAATATAATTTCAAACTGAAACATGCTGGATGGTAAGATCCTTTAAGCAGGTTAAAAAGGAAATGTTTTCCTTACTTGTGATTGTTCGGAGTAATCTTATCTCTAAATGACCTCGTATGTGATTGGTCGAGAATTATTTATCGTCTTTTGAAAATTAACTTTGTTCTTTAAACTTGTATTTGAGCAGGTGTGTGTTTTATTATCTTTAGACCCAAACTCATTTTTAAAATCATAGTCATTTTAGCTGTTAGCGGTGCAACAAGTTATCTGATTTGTATTAAAAGTGTTTTTATTTTTACTAAGTATATCATATTTAAATAAATACTTACATTGAGGATAATTATTAATTTCACAGAATAGATAATAATTAAATTTCACTAGTTCATTAAGCTAACCACCAGGGCTCAGCATGAGCCCCACCCGCAAAGGCAGCCAACCCGCACCACCCGCTGGTGCGTCCGCCGCGTCCCCCGCCCGCCGCGTCCCGCCCGCCGCGTGGCGCCCGCAGGCGCAATATTTCCGCGTTCCTGCCCGCCGCGTGCGCCCGCAAGCGCATATTATTCCCGCGCGAATGAAAATATATATTATATATATATAATATATATATATATATTATAATATATTATATATATATATATAATATATATATATATTATATACTATATAAATTATATATATACAATATTTGTAATGTGGTGGGTGAGTGTACGTGTCTATGGGTGAACGTAAGTGTCTATGTGTTATGTGCGTATGTGTGAATAAGAGATATAGTGTATGGTGTGTATAAGTGTAAGTGTAAAGTGTCTATGTAAGTGTAAACTGCTTCATAAGCTGATCATCATAAGTGGTAATCAAGTAACGCATCAAAGATAGTCATCAAAAGATTGAGCCACTAAAGCAGAAGGTACCAAAGCTAAGTTATTAAAGTTTAGGCAATCAAGCTGAGGCATCAAAAGCTGAGGTAATAAGAAGCTGAGGCATCAAAGCTGGGCCATCAAAGTTGGGGGCATCAAAACTGAGACATCAAAGTTGAGGCATCAAAAGCTGAGGCATCAAAGTTGAGGGATCAAAATATTATATCGAGTGGGTGGGTGCGTATGTGTGTGTGTGTATCGTGGTGTGAGTGTGTGTATGTGTGTTCTAAAATAATAATAACAATAGGCATGAAATAAAATGAACCTAATATAATAATAAAATAAAAATAAATGTTTTAAATAATTTTTAAGCTATATTTGTAAGTGAGTGTGCGTGTGAGTGTGTCGTGTGTGTGGTGTGTGTGGGTGTGTGTGTGGGTGTATGTGTGTGTTCTAAATAATAATAAAATAGGCATGAAGTAAATTACACTAACGTATACATAATAAAATAAAAAAAAATGTTTTAATAAATTATACGTTATATGTGTAAGTGTGTGTGTGTGTGTGTATGTGTGTGGTGTATGTGTGCGTGTGTGTGTATGTGTGCTCTAAATAATAATTCGCGCGGGAATATTGCTCCTGCGGGCGCACGCGGCGGGCGGAAACGCGGAAATATTGGCCTGCGGGGCGCAACGCGCGGGCGGGGAGCGGCCGGGCGGGGACGCGGCGGACGGGAACGCGGTGCGGGGTTGGCTGCCTTTGCGGTGGGGCTCATGCTGAGACCCTGGTGGTTAGCTTATGAACTAGTGAATTATTTTAATCTATTATAGTGAAATTAATAATTATTCCTCAATGTAAGTATCTTATTATAAATATGATATACACTTAGTAAAAATAAACACTTTTAATACAAATCAGTAACTTGTGCACGGCTTAACAGCTAAAATGACTATGAATTTTAAAATGAGTTTGGGTCTAAAAGATAATAAACACCACACCTGCTCAAAATACAAGTTTAAAGAACAAAGTTAATTTTCAAAAGACGATAAAAAAATTTCTCGACAAATCACATACGAGGTCATATAGAATAAGGATTACCGCGACCAATCACAAGTAAGGAAAACATTTCTTTTTACCTGCTTAACAGGATCTTACCGATCCAGCATGTTTCAGTTTGAAATATATTTAATAAAAATAATAAATAACAAATGATTCTTGTCTATACGGGAATTACTTTTTGACCTGGTATTAGGATTAAAATTAGCCCGTTACCAAAAAGGCTTATCCTAATTTAGGCGGCTAAATTTGAGGGCCTAACGTAGTTATTGCACCACATTTACAGAAAAAGGTCAGTTTTAAAAATAAATTTTGACCTGGAATTAGGCTTAAATTTCGCACCGGGTTACAAAAAGGATTATCCTAAATTTAGCCCTAAGTAGTTATTTCAACACTTTTACAGAGAGAAGGTGTCAGCTTTCGTATCTGTAAGGATGCGGGGTTGTTTGTGTTTTCCCTCGTGATGGTATTGTCATGTACATAGATTAACTCATAATATAATAAAAGAAAACCCGATTATTTAAAAAAACTTTGAAATATTTTTAGTTAAATCGAGTGAATAATATAAATGTTAAGTGAATAATTGTTATTTCTTAAATAAAAACTTAAGAATGATTTTAAATCTAAAAAATACATGTTATGTTAGCAGAGAAAAACTTATTGTTATTTTTATACTTATTACATGGCTAAAGATGATTAAAGCAGTAAGTCAATAGAACAAAAACGTGGCATAGCTTGGTGTAGAGGGGTGTTAGGGGCTGGCCCTTACTGATTTACTGATTTATTGTTTAAGGTACGTAAAAATATATGTTTTTAATAAAATTTCATAAAATTTTAGTAAAAGTTATTTTAAAACTTGATAGTTATAAAATTTATAAACAAAAAGTATTAACAGTTAATAATAAATTCTTTGTTCAAAGATAATGATTGATTTATTATAGAAGTTTTAAGAAACTTTGAAATAATTTTAGTTATATTTGAATGAGTAATATAAATGTACGTGTTTAATTAAAACATAAAATGTTTTAATAAATTATACGTTATATGTGTAAGTGAGTGTGCGTGTGTGTGTGTGTGTGTGTGTGTGTGTGTGTGTGTGTGTGTGTGTGTAAATCTGTGTGCGAGTGTAAGTAAATCTGTGTGTGTGTGTAAGTAAATCTGTGTGTGAGTGTAAGTAAATCTGTGTGTGAGTGTAAGTGTAAATGTAAGTGTCTATGGACAAATGTAAGTGTCATAGTGAATGTGTGTATAAGTATCATAGTGATTGTGTAAGTGTGTGTGTGTGTGTGTGACCGCATGTGTATAAGTGTAAAGGTAAGTGTCTATGTGTGTAAAAGTGTCATAGTGAATTGTGTTATAAGTTACATAGTGGAATTGTGTGTATAAGTGTAAGTGTGTGTGTGTGTGTGTGTGTGTGTGTGTGTGTGTGTGTGTGTGTATGTGTGTTCTAAATAATAATAACAATAGGCATGAAGTAAATAACACTAAGTATAATAAAATAAAAAAAAAAAAAAATAAAAAAAAAAATAAAAATAATAATAAAAATAAATAAAAATAATAATAAAAATAAATAAAAAGTATTAAAACAAAATAAAAAACATAATGTTAATAAATATATGAGTTAAAGCAGTAAAGCAGAAAGTTAAAACAGTAAAGCAGAAAGTTAAAGCAGTAAAGCAGAAAGTTAAAGCAGTAAAACATGAGTTAAAGCAGTAAAACAATGAGTTAAAGCAGTAAAGCAGTAAACAAAAGCATACTATTCACCCTTGTGTTAGGTAACACCTCTATTGTTACTGATTTCTGCTTAAGGATGTATGTTAATGAATTATGTACTGAGTTATAGCTAAAGTAAAACCATATGAGGTTAAAGCAGTAAAAACAGAGTTAAAGCAGTAAAACATGAGTTAAGGCAGTAAAGGCGTAAAACAAAAAGCTTACTACCCCCCTAGGTGTTAGGTAACACCTCTATTGATTTACTGATTTACTGCTTTAAGGTGTGTAATGTTAATAATATGTGAGTTAAAGCAGTAAAACATATAAGTTATAACAGTAAAACATGAGTTAAAGCAGTAAAACATGAGTTAAAGCAGTAAAGCAGTAAAACAAAAGCATACTAATCCCTCTTGGTGTTAGGCAACAACTTTATTGATTTACTGATTTACTGCATTTAAGGTATGTAATGTTAAATGTTTTTTAATAAAATTTCGTAACAGTTGTAGTAAAATAATAATGTTTTATATATGCAGCACTTGGTTTTTTTCTCTTACATACAATTTTTAAAAATTTATAATTAAAAGTATAAGTAAAAAGTATTAAGTAAATAATATAACAAATATATGTGTTAAATAATAGGTGTGTAATGAGTTACAGTTTTAGATTCGCGAAAATGTTATAAAAAATGTTTAAGTATGAAATAAGAATGAATGACTTATAGTATAAATTTTCATTCGCGCGTCGGGTTCGCACCTGCGGGTGCGGGACCTCCATCCTTTGGGGAGGGGGCTTGCTGCGGCCTGGTGGCAGCTTATGATCTAGAGGTAGACAAAAGATAGTCATCAAAGATGAATCATCAAATATAGGTGGTATCAAGAAAGGGTGTGGCTGACTTCATCAAGATTGAGTCATCAAAGATTGAGGCAACAAAATTGAGGTTCGAGTGTGTGAGTGTAATGTAAGTGTACTGTGCGTGTGGATGTACAGTGTAGATATGGGCTAGTGTAAGTTTTGTCTATAGCGAGTGTAAAGTGCCTTGATAAGTGTTTATATAAATACTAACTCTAGTAGGAAAGCATTCCCCTAGCAGATTTTTTTTTGGTTTTTTAAAAATGTTTTAACCACCATTCGATTCCTCATACCTTATTACCTAGGGGTAGACAACCAATATTAGGGCTATTCTAGACTCAGGGAGGCTAGAAAAGGCTTGAAAAAAAGTGGCATCCAACTTGTTGGGCCCCCCAACTTAACAAAAATGGTGGGCACTCACTTGCCTATGTGGCACTCACTTTGGCAACCATTGCACTCACTTTGGCACTCATTGGCACTCATTGGGCAACTCACCTGCAATCACCTGGCAACTCATGCTAATATCATAGAAGCTACTAATAGAACATCACTAGAAACTTCTTACGGTGATTGGGAACCCAAAGGGTAGCCAAAAATTGCCGTGGGTCAAAATTGACCCATGGTATATGGCAGGTAAAAGCCGAAATATCATCAAAAACAAGGTTAAGTACATCAAAAAGGGCTAAGTCCTAAAGGAAGGACAAAAAAATACCGTGGGTCAAAATTGACGCGCATGGACGAACCAAGGTTGACAAGTGTGGTTTGTACGTGAGTAATAAGTGTAAATGTTAAGGTGTCTTATGGGTAAATGTACAGTGTCCATAGTGAATGTGTGTATAAGTGTCATAGTGAATGTTGTATAAGTGTAAGTGTGTTGTGTGTGTGTGTGTGTGGTTGTGCGCACGCGCACGTGTTAGGTGTTTCCAATTAGGGTAGGTCCAATAACCATGCGTAAAAGTTAGGAAACGAAATTATGTGACGGGTGGCCACGAGTGGGCAAAAAAATTGGCGTGGGCAAAAAATGACCATGGTATATGCCGGTTAAGGCCGAATATCATGGTCAAACAAGGTTAAGACCTATCAAAAACGGGCTAAGCCCATAAAGGGTGGCCAAAAATTACCGTGGGCGAAAATGACCCATGGTCGAAAAATTAGGGGGCGTAAAAAAAAGGGGGGGGCAATACGTACAACGGTTTGCTTTACGCTACCGTTGGCGGCAACCCTTCTTCGAGGTGCAAAAATTGGTTCCGCGAAAAATTAGGTTGCCAAAAATTAGGGTGCCAAAATGTGGGCCAAAAATGACGCATGGAAGACCAAAGGGTTTGGTCGAAAAAAATCTGGGTTCTCAAAAAATTTGGTTCTCAAAAAATTTGGGTTCTCCAAAAATTTGGTTCTCAAAAAAAATACCGTGGGCAACAAAATGACCCATGGAAGACCAAAGGGTTGGTGGAAATATCATGGTCAAACAAGGAAAGACATCAAAAAAGGCTAAGCCCTAAAGGGTGGCCAAAAAATTTACCGTGGGCAAAATTGACCCATGGAAGACGGAAGGGTTGGTCGAAACAATTAGGGTGGGGTACGTACAAAGGTTGCTGACGCAAACCGTTTGGCGAACCCTTCTTCGAAGGGTTGCCAAAATTAGGTTTGCTGAAAATAAGATTGGGGTTACCAAAAAATTAGGGTTGCCAAAAATAAAGAACCAGGAAGACCAAAGGATTGGTCGAAAAAAAGGTCAAAGGCCCAAAAAGGTAAAGGCCCAAAAAGGTCAAGGTCAGGTAAAAATTCGAGTTCAGAGCACAAAAAAGGTCGCGGTCAGAAAGGTCAAGGGCAGGTAAAAAATTGGGTTATCATTTTTTAGTCAGATGACCATCAAATATGAGTAAAAAAATTTGGGTCATCATTTTTTTTTTCCCCCAATCTCGTGCTCCAATATAGCCGTCCTACTACTGACATTAGACTTCTTCCAGCTTCAATCTTATTCTTTCGGTGTTTTTAATGAGGAATTCAATTTACATAAAAAAAAAAGTTTAAAAACCGGTTCAAAAGTTTCCATTTAATTCAAATTATGTTTTTAATATTATTTTTTCTCACTTTTAATATTTTTATTTAGTCGTTTCAGATGAAGTTAAAATGTCGATGAATTTTTTGATAAAAAAAAAGAAAACGATAAAAATTTTTTAAAAGGTTTGATCAGTTTTGATATTGTTTTTAGTTAATTTTAGATGAAAGAAATTTAGACTTTTGACTCTCTTAACTCCTGAGAAGGTAATGGGAAGATAACATCATAATCCATCTCTAATTCTTTCCGGGAGCCCGAAAATGAGGCAATCTCTATTATTGTAATTTATTGTTTTGCAATTCGGATCATTGAAGAGCTTTTCGTGTTACTTGTTTTCGAAGTTTATTCGTCTCTTCCAGAATTTCAAGTTGGGTTTGCCAAGATTCAAACATGGGGGAAATGTAATAGAATGTAATTTACGTAGGTAAGAAAGGATGAAATAATAGATAATTGATTGCAAAATCGTGTTTTCGAGTACTTGCTTAAGGTACTTCAAACAAGATTGATTTAAAAAAGAGAAACAACGTACATAAGTATTTCAAATTCTTACTAGGTACATAATTTTATAAAAAAAATAATGCACATTTACTACTTACCGTGGTTCAATCGGTAGAGGTTACGGGTTCGATTCCTAGTCCGGATTCTAGGTAGAAATTACCTAGAAAAGTTTCCCTCCTAGAATAGGGCTATGCCCCTGCTGTGTGAACTTTAAAAAAAAAAATCTATACGACACCCGCGCTTGAAGCTAAATTATAATCCGAATCTATAGCCGATATACCCATATACATAAAGGATAAAAGAATGTATTTCAAAGGAGGGTTAGGAAGAATATTTAACATTTTATCTATAAAATTTGTTAAAGAATAAGAATATCGACAAAGACTTTGGTATGAGAGTTAGATGGAGAAATGATGAATTGTGATTAAATATAGAATAAAACACTTTCCTGTTGAATTATATTATAATTAAGGAGAGCATAAAAGTCTAAAAATTTTCATTATTTAAAATTAATTGCAAAAGAATATCGAAACGTTTTTAAAAATCTTTTTTTTATATTTAAATCAAAGAAACACATTTTTTTCAGAGTTTTTAATTTTCATTTACGAGGAAATAAAATCGGAATACTAAAGGAGAGAAAAGTAACATTAAAAAACTTCTTTGAATTAAATGAAAGTACTTTCAAAATATTTTTTTTTTTTTTTTTTTTTTTTTTTTTAAAATCCTCAAGCTTCTCATTAAAAGACCGAAGAATAACATTGAAGCTGAACAAGTCCAATGTCAATGCTCAACACCCTAATTTCTTCTTTACTAACGGACTTTGCAAATTACTAAGCGTGTGTATGTATGTATGTTGTGTAGATCTTTGCATTGGTGTGTATGCGTAAGTCTTATTATGAACGTATAAAAACTTAACGAGAAAGAATACACGATTCACCGCTATGATTGTTTTCCAATGTGCATGCAAAACGTAAGAAAATTTTATGTAAATAAATATTCATCATTGCAAGCTGAAAACACACGCACGACACACACACACCTAACACACACACCATATATATATATATATATATATATATATTATATATATATATATATATATACTATATATATATATATATATATATATATATATATATATATATATATATATATATATATATATATATATATATATATATATATATTGAAAATGCCTTTAGTAAAATTAAAAGAATATCAGCAAATAAGGTAGTAAGGAATATTCTTCAGGTTTGTAATAATTTTACAAGAAACATAAGCTTTCGACCATTCTTGGTCCTCTTTCAGATGTAGTATATGAGAGACTAAATATATAACAAAATAAAATTAAAATTAGAGTTAATATAAAATAAATATCAAGTAAGTTTCGGTTTTAAATTTTTTAAAAATGGTGAGAAATTCAGAATATTGTTTAGAATGGGATCTATAAGGTAGTCATTTTTTTGTAAGTTAAAATTTTATTAGTGTTGTTAATGCAATAGGATTTGTAAGCTTTCTGAGATGTAGGTTTTCTATACGCAATGATGGGTGTCATATATTTGATGTTAACGGTTATGGTTTAATGGTAGATCAATGAACTGGCAGGGCAGAGTTAGATATGCTTGTTGAAGATCATATTTATGTTGGTATTGGCGGCGTGAAAAATCATGAGTTTCACCAATGTATGTGGAATTGCAGTTAAGACATGGAATTTTATATATGCATTGTGAGTTGGTGTTAATGTTGTGTGTGCGTGGTTTTAGAATCTTTTTGAAAGGGAGAATGCTAGAAGAAGAGATGTGTATGGACTTAGGTAGAATTTTTTTTAATGTAACGAGGAAGATGAGAAAGGAATTATATGTTTTATTTTGTGTGTTAAGTTTGGTATAGAAAGTGTTTTTTGCTCTGCGTAAGGCTTTATTAATAATGTAATGGGGATATGATAGTTTTAGGAAAATGGAAGAAATGAAATTAATTTCTGTTTGTAAATAGGAGGGAGAACAAATTCTGAGAGCACGAAGGTAAAGGGAAGATAAGGTGCCGATTTTGGTGTTGAGAGGGTGAGAAGAAAACCAATGTGTATAGTTAGGATTGGCTGTGGGTTTTCTGTAGAAAGAGAATTGTAAATTATTAGAGGGGGTCCAAATCATGAGGGTGTCAAGAAAGGGAAGGGTGTTATTATTTGATAGTCCAATGGTGAATTTAATGTTGGGGGGAATATGATTAATGTGGTTGAGAATATCGTTAGGGTTGATGTCATGAGGTAAAGCGGCAAAAACATCATCCACGTCACCCATTATCCGCCTAAGAGATTCACAGGACCGCGAAGGACCTCTCAACCATACCCCCTCACAAAACCCAGCCATTCACTCCTATTATGCACCTTTCATCTCGCCTATGCCAAACTCACATTTCTTTCCTCCAGGCATTCCTTTACTGACTCAATACACTTTTTCTTCGGTCTCCCAGCCGGTCGATTCCCAACACACTCACCCATATTAACATCCGTTAACCAACGACTATCATCATCTTTCCACCATGACCAAACCCTCTCAACGTACTCTCATTTATTCTCTCATTTTTCCCTTCATTTTATCAACTTTTCTCACACCTAACATGCCCCTAATATATATATATATATATATAGTAATATCATATATATATATATATATATATATATATATATATATATATATATATATATATATATATATATATATATATATATATATATATATATATATATAATATATATATAATTTACTATATATATATATATATATAATATATATATATATATATTATATATATTTATATATATATATATATATATATATTATATATATATTATTATATATATATATAATATATATATATAATATATATATATATTACAGGATGTCCCAGAATGAAACGGAACTACTTCATAAACTGGTTCATTGATGGAAAATAGGAATATTACTGTACACATGTATGTTCGTTACGTTTGTTTACGGGAGATACAACTCACACCAGTTAACTGTATAAGTTAAATATTGCGACAACGACAAAAGAGACGCGAGATATGGAGGTGGTGTGTGGACAAACGTCAACCAGCGAAATTGTACCACGGTAATGAGTCAAGAGATAACCTAATACTGGGTTAGTTTACCAATATGCAAGTGTGTTGTTTCCACCGCTCACAATGTCTTAATATTGTTCTGTCGTAATATTTTGTGTATCATAATATTACACATGTTTTTCGATGTCCCATACGTATTCCAACCAGAAGTAGGCTGATATTGAGTACATGTATGGATTTATGAATTGCGTGACGAGAATGTGTGAGGCGTGGAGTTCATATGCCTTGCGGTATCCAACGAGACAGTTCTCACACGGGTCTGTTTTCACGAGGACGTATCAGCAACTATTTGATACTGGGACATTTAGACCTGCTGGCATTGCGGATAAAATTTATGTGGTATTTCGCCACCGCCATTGTGCCCATGACATTCTCCGGTATTTTGACGCAAACCTGTCATCGAAAGTACGCAGAAGGCGGTCGAACTGCTCCTCCACGTTCAGCAATATAGAGAACACTGGCTGCGGATGGACGCCATGCAAATCATTTGCAATGCGCCTATTTACTGCCCACTGACATAGAACGTCGGCGCTAGTTTTGTGAATGGTTCATTGGGCACTGTAATACGAACTGACGTTTCCTAGAGTTGGTGTTTTGGACGGACGAAGCCATCTTTAGTAGACTTGAAGCTCACAAAAAGAGGAACAGTCACGTGTGGTCGCAGGAGAATCCTCGTGCAATCAGGGAGACCATTACCAGCAAGAATTTAAATGTAATGTGTGGCTGGGATTACTGGGTCACAATCTCCTCGGCCCTTTTTTCTATCTGACCGCCTGAATGGCCAGAACTACTTTCAATTTCTTCGAAATGGGTTCTGAGTGCTCCTCGAGGATGTACCAGTGCTCAATCTACATCACATGTGGTTTCAGTTGAATGGCTGCACAGTTCACTTTGCCCGCAACACACGCACTTGGTTTAATACTAACTACCCTCTACGATGGATAGGGCGGAGAGGCACTGTTGTTGCCTGGCCTCCACGTTAGCCGGGCCTCACACCGTTGAACTTCTTTGCCTGAGGCGCAATCAAAGGTGTCGTATACGCTACCCCAGTCAATGACGTTCGGGAACTGCAGGAAAGAGTTGGGCAATCATGTGCAGACATAACAGCAGATGAATTCCAGTCAGCGACAATACCCTACTTTATGGAGGTGCCGTGCATGCATCAGGGCTGAGGTGGCGCACGTTGAACACCTATTAAAATCTATATTTATTGCACTATAATGTACTGAATAAAGTTATGTAATCGTGTTGTTTATTGGGAATCTTCTGTCGCATAGGCGTATTCCCACCCTCCTTGGTTGGACTTCCCAATCACTATCAAACTGCGTTAACTGAACCGTTACCAAGCATGCATGGATGGAGTATTATGATCCTATTTTCCATCAACATACACGTAAATGAAGTGGCACATTTTAATTCTTTAACACCCTATAATATATATATTATAATATTATTATATATATATATATAATTATATATATATATATATATAATTATATTAATATATATATAATATATATTATATATATATATATATATATATATATATACATATATATATTCGCCATATATATTATAATATATATATTATATATATATATGATATATATATATAATATATATATATATATTATATATATATATAGATATACTAATATATTAATAATATTAATATATATATATATACTATATATTATATATATATATTATATAATATATATAAATATATATATATATATATATAACTATATGATTATTAATACGTATGACATATATATATATATATATATATATATATATATATAATATATATATCTATATATATATATATATTATATACTATATATATTATTATAGTATATATATATATATATATATTAAATATATATATAATAATATAAACGCTCGGTCAGATACTTTAAATTTCTTTCAAAGAAAAGTAAATGAAAAATTTTATCTCTGAATGAAACAAATTATGTAAAAAAGAAATCCTTATAATTACTTACAGAGGTACTCTCTTCTCTCTCTCTCTCTCTCTCTCTCTCTCTCTCTCTCTCTCCTCTCTCTGTCTTTCTTCTGCTGTCTGTCTGTCTCTCTGTCGTCTGGTCTGTCTGTCTGTCTGTCTCTCTCTCTCTCATCTCTCTCTCGCTCTCTCGTCTCATCCCTCTCTCTCTGTCTCTCTCTGTCTCTCTCCATCCTCTCTCTCTCTCCCTGCTCCTTCTCTCTCTCCTCTCTCTCTCCTCTTTCTCTCATCTCTCTCTCTCCTCTCTCTCTCTCTCTCTCTCTCTCTCTCTCTCTCCTTATTTCAACATGTGCCCTCTAAATTTGTCTTTTCATTTTTTTCTCTTTTCTCTTTCATACTATGAGGTTATTTTATCTTACGATTCTGGCAATAATTATGTAGTAAAAATGATGATAGGAAGCTATTTTTTTTATCCCAGTGTTTAACTCGGTAAAGGTTAATGACGAAGATAACATCAAAATCCATCTCTAATTCATCCGAGAGACTCGAAAATGAACCCGAATCTATTATTGTGATTTGTCGCTTGCAGCAATTCGAATCCCTGAAGAGCTTTTCGTGTCAACTTGTTTTTGTTAGTATTCTCTTCCCGTCTTTCGAGTGTGTTTACATGTTTGTGAATATGGGAAAGTGTAATAGTGTGTTTACGTAGGCAAGAGGAAGGATGAAATAATAGGTAATTGATTGTAAATTCGTGTTTACGAGTTCTTGTTAAAGGTACTTGAAAGAAGTTTGATTTAAAAAAAGAAACAACATACATAAGTATTTCAGATTCTTACTTCATTTATAAATCTATAAAAAATAATGCACATTTATTTCTTTTGTGAACATCTATGCCTTTCCCACCTGAGAAGGATAAACATTCCAAAACAATAACCGAAATATCCATATACATAAATGATGAATGAATGTATTTAAACTGGTGTTGGGGAAATAGAAAGGGTAGAATTTTCCTAAGTAATCGATAAATTATATTAAAGTTTAAGAACAGCTACAAAAACATTGATCTGTGAGTTGGATGGAGAGATAGTGAATTGTGATGATATATATATTGAGATACTTTTCTGTGGATTTATATTATAATTAAGAACAATAAAAAAGCCTAAAATATTTCCTTTATCTAAAATTAATTGCAAGGAATATCGAAACGTTTTAAAAAGACTTTTTATTTAAAAAAAATAAAAATAAAAACAGAACAAAAAAATTTATTTTTTTTCAACGACTGTTTTTAATTTTCATTTGCGAAAGAACAAAAAATAGGAATACTAAAAAGGAGAAAAATAACTTTAAAAAACTTTTATGAATTAAATGGAAACTTTTCAAAACGGTTTTTAAGTTTGTTTTTTTTTTAATCCTAGCTCCTCATTAAAAAAAGATTGAAGCTGAACAAGGTTAATGTTAATACTCAACACTTTAATTTCTTTTTTACTAACTGAATTTTGCAAAATTGCTAATCGTGTGTGGGTGTAACCGCGTTATTTAGTAAGTATTTTTTGTGTAGGTGTGTGTGTGTAAATTTTAGTATGTACGTATATTTTAAAAAGAAAGAATACTCGAAACATTGCTATTATGATTGTTTCTCAATGTGTATGCAAAACGTAAGAAGATTCAATATAAGCAATTAGTTTAATCAATATCAATACGGTGCAAATATATTATATATATATAATATATATATATATATATATATATATATAATATAATAATTATATATTATATATATATATATATTATTATATTATATATATATATATTATAATCTATTTATATATATAAGATATATCATATATATATAATATATACTATATATATATTATATATATATATAGGATATATTCTTAATATATATATATATATATATATATATAATACCTATATATATTATATATATATATATATATATATACGTTATAATATATATATATATATATATATATATATATATATATATATATATATATATATATATATATATATATATATATATATATACGTTGACTCTTGAAGTGCCTGATAACCCCTTTCTGGCAATTTTTAATAAAAGGTTTAGGATAGAAGAGAAAGTGGCTACTAGAGTTAGAGATAAAACAATAACTTTTATCTAAAATTATAGCTCTCCTGGCAGAGGCCCCCTTTTTAACCATTTATGTGGAACACCTTCACATCAGGTGTTTTTACCATCTGAAAAAAGTAAGGATTAGGTTAATATTTAAGTTACATTTTTTTGGTAATGTACCTTTTTCCCTTCTAAATCATTAGTTAGGTTAGTATGCTGTTTCTTAAAATTTTCTTATAATAGTTGCTCCTCGATAATTATTTTCTGTTTATTAACTTTTATATCTTTGAAAAGGCCGACATAGCGAGGTGCTAATTCGCAGACATTAAACTGCGTTTGCCTTGCTACTACAAACTTTGCTTCGTGTAAGCCTTTTGGCACAAATAAATGACGATTTTTATAATTTGTGTGGAGAGTCAGCGGCTGTGATAAAAGGGCAGCAAACTTTTTACGTACGCATTATACTCTATAGGAGCTGCGTCCGAAGCAGAGTCTACCAACTCAGTTGGTATCGAAATATCTCGATATCAATTGAGGGGGTGTGATGCCGTCTTTTGCTATCGGCGAGAGTCTCTGAGTGAACAGCACCATAGTTCAGAGGCATGGACAGTCTGAGGGTCTCAAATCATGTTCTTGCAGCATACATCTTAGGCAAGCCAGTAGATTCCTATTAGATTATTGATTAGGGATTCGAACCACAGGTCGTTCAGAGCTCCATCCGACTACTCTGCAGACTTCTTCAAACAGGCAACTGGTGAAATTTGCACTTTTGTCCGAAATGATCACCTGCAGAATTCCACAGAACGAAAATAGCTTCCTTAATAAATGCATTCAATATTTCTCCCGAATTTACATCTTTAAGTGGCACCGTGAACAGTTACTTGCTGTAGCGGTTAATTAAGGTAAATAGGTACTTGCATGCTCTTGAATTAATTAATTTGAGAATATCCACGTGAACTGTCTCAAACTTCATGGTAGCTTCTTTAAAAACTCCATGTTTAGGATTTATTCCGGCTACCGTTTTATTTGTCTGACAGATAGAGCAGATGCTGATAAATGGTTTAACTCTTTTATTAACGTGATGGAGCACAAACTCATTTTTAATACAAATGAGCGTTCAATTCGCGCATAAGCATCTGTTATTGTGATGTTCGCTGATTACTCCAGGCACACAATTTTTAGGCACAAAAACTCGAAGTGTAATTTAAAGAGACTTTCTATCAATTCTATCAAAAGAATTTCAATTTATTAACTTCAAAGTCGTTTGGTCTTCCTTCGCTATTAGATCACTGAGGTACTTATCCGAACGATAATTTTATTTGATTTATTTGAAAGTCTAAATTTTTATCATTAAATATGAGATTGCGCAAAAATGCTTAAATTTTTATCGAAAACTGTTATTAACTTTATTTTGGTAGCTTTTAAAAAGGCCTCATCAGAGCTGTTTTTTCTCAATCCAAACAGATTGACTGAAGCGAGGTCTTTTAACGCTAAGTTAATGGCGGCTTATGTTCAGAGGCTGTAGTAAAGCAGCCGGAACTGCTTCATTGGAGTTGTAAACCAGATCTGAGAGTGGAGCGGAGTCACAGACCTAACTCTATCTTGTAGACTGGCAGTTGTTCTATACTACTCATTCCTCAAATTTCTTGCGAAAAATATATTTGCAAAGTAAATTTTAATAACGAATGTTTAATAATAGCATTTATCGTATCGGTGATCAACCGGTTCCATCTTAATATTGAAAATGTTCAGGATTGCCAGTTCTCTTAGCTCCCTTGTGTTATAGTTCAATAAGTCATTGTCATGGTCTATTTCGTTCAAAAATGTACGCGAACACGTTCATGATTCGTACGTTCTGTCCAGCACTAAAATACGTATCTTTAATTATAGTAATATTTATTAAGTAACTTGTGAGTCACCATAATTATAGTTTATATTACTGGTAAAAACACCTAGGGTATCCTCTACTAAAGTCCCGCATTAAAAAGCATTCGCCTATAAAGAATGTAATACAAGGATTTTACCTTCATGCATTATCTCAACATGAATCGCTGGAAATAACAAGCTTCCAATTATTTGAAAAAATGTATACTTTTAGAGGTTACTACGGTGGAAACCTCAGCGTGAACGCGGTGACTGATTACTTTTTCTTTATATCTTAGATAAGTATTTTTCAGGCTGTTCGATTGACCCACGTTTATTTTGGATTTCTGATTACTATTCTTTTACACCCTAATTAAAATAGTGGTTATTATTAAAGGGTGGAGAGCAGTAAGATTCATGGTAAGTAATGTAGATTGAAATTTGAGGCACAAATTTTTCCCAGAAAGAAAAGAAAACTTGCTTTCATTTTCCAACGTGGAATATTTACTATTTCTTTAATCCCTTTTCAGATAATGATGATATATACCATTTTTTTTCGGTTTAAGAAAATTCAAGATACCAAGTTAGTCTTCAATTTAAAATTAACCGCACAATGTCCGGATTTCTTATTAAGATTTTCAACAAATTTTAAAACAAATTTCAATCATCGATCAAAGGCTTGTTTTATAATGGTTACAGAATGTAGAATAAAATTTTTAGAGTATTTCAAAATATCATTGAGATATACCTGCTATCTCCTGGGAATGTCCTTTGAAGCTTAACTATATGAATTTTCTCTGATAAACATAGATCTCGCTACATTACTTCATACCCACCATCAGCGTGAAGATAAGTTTACCAAATTTCATAACAATTCATAGTGCTAATTACAATGAAATGAGGCATTGATCTAATTTCACAAAGCTGAAACCAGTTATGCCTTTGTCAAATCTTTAATTTAAGAGAAAATCTTTGTCCTATGGATTGAGGAGGCTAACATATGTCGGGTCTTATATTGAGCATCGTAAATACGTCATTTTTAGTAGCAGAGTTATGGATTCTGAAATCGCAAACGATCCTTATACAACTATATTTCTTTTCTGCTAATACCCAGCTGTAGACTAAAAAACTCTATGTTGAAGCGATACTTATCCTCTTCAGACATCTTTCGCAAGCTGTACCGAAAGTTTTAATATACAATTTTCGCTATTTCAAACAGTTTGTGCGGAATGCGCCTCGCTTTTATTTTTATTGCCTTGCCTGTTATATTAGCCTGATATGAAAAAAGGAAGCCTATCTCCTTCAAAATAGCATGTGGAATGTGAGGTTTCTCAACTACCATTAAGTCAAACGTTCCTCTCCCATTTATCCCTTTAATCTTTGCTTTCTCTTTCTTCTCTCCCCCAAAATTCTTCGAATAGGTTCGACTAAACTTTGAGTTGGTGTTCCAGAAGTTTAAAATTTTCGGTCAAATAGGACTTTACAAATAAATTCTTATATTCTTTTATAATATTATTAATTATAGGTATATTGCTAAAAAGATCATTAGAAGTTTAAATTTGATAAATTATCCTTACAAATCATAAATATTATACAAATTAATACATTCATTGCTTTGAGTGTCCGTTAATATATTTGATTCAAAATTAATGTTAAACCAAAATCTTTTTAGGAACGGCATTCCCAAAATGCATATAGGTAATTTAGTAGTTAGAAATTCTGCATTTTACATTCTTTTCAAGCCTAAGTTGATGGCAATATTTTCGCGGGAATATACAATGATTAGAGTGTTTTTAGCTGCATTGATTTGACCGATAATTAATAGATATATTATCGTCCCCATCTATAGTTACCAAATTCAACTCACTTCCGGAGTCGATAATAGAGACTATTTTTTTTATGTTTTATCAACGAATATATTACATTATTAATATATTATTATTATTATTATTATTATTATTAATTATTATTATTATTATTATTATTATTATTATTTATTTCATTAATTATGTTATTGATTATTTTATTATTATATTATTATTGCATTATCATTATCCCAATTATCTTTATCATTAATCAATTATCATTAATCATTATCATTATCAATTATCATATTATCATATTCATTATCATTATTACTAAAACTTCTAGTTATCCTATCAGCATTATTTTATACATCTAAATCTACAGGGATTAAAAAATCTTCGTTTGAATATTTAAGGTACTTTACCTCTCCTCCCTATTTTATCCTTTGGGTGACTGGACTGTCTGAACGCGATTTCCCTGCTTTCTTTAGGGCTTCAACGGAGTTAGATGGACCTTCTCAGTCGCTGCTGGTATACCAACAAATATACATGGGGAAATAATTCCGAATATATGAAAGAGATGGTGTATTTGTTTGTATTTAGAACTTTGTCTTTTAAAAGCGTTACGTATGAAACATTTTTTCCTAAATTCAGACAATTTACTACATTTTTCAGCAAATGCTAAAACGAGATAGAGAAGGGAAGTCAGGAATATATAACGGTATTTTCAAGGTAGAAAAGGCCACAGTCATGTTTTAAAAAAAATAATGTTGTATTGTTCAATGTGATAGTAGATTGATGGCGCAAGTTGCACACACCGGCAAATATGCAATAGATCATACTTCTTATTCAGATTACAGCTAAATACTGGTATCCGCTATATAGCTGTAGTACATTACAATCCGCAAAAAATAAAGGGCTAGCCGAGAAAGTGAATTTAATTAATCGGTATAAGTTATTAGAGTGTTTAAGAGGTCGGCGGAGAGGTCTTAAAATAGCATATGAGAGGATCAAGTGGAGTTTTATTCATTGTTTCTTTGTTTTTATTTATACATTTACGTTTTTTTTTTATTATTTAGTATTTTTTTTTTTTATTTATGTTAAGTTTTTTTTATAATTAAATGTTATTTTAGACTTTTTTTTATAAGACGGTTTTACTTTTTTTTTTTTTTTTAATGAAATATATTATCAGAACAATTATTCATGTACTTTTTATTAACTATTCAGACTTTTTAAACGATAATACCAAATATATCATCAAAACGACAAATATTGCATTGAGCATTTGGTAGCTGCGCTGTAGAAAATCTCGTCTAAGAGGGTAAGTGTTTGGTTGTCTGTTTGCTTTCTTTACACCACGACAAGAGATTATCGGCTGCAGAGGCTTCACTGAGTTTTTTTTGCTCCTTAGACATCTGTGGTTAAGAAGTCTCCTTCATCTCTAAAAGAATTATTTGTTACTTTGGACTACTTCAAAACCCGCTTGTTTACTACTTGTTTATATTGTCGATTCTCTGAAATTGAAGCCTGTTTTTCTTTCGAGTGTATGAAAAAAGGTTCACAACTGTAGGTGATTAAAACTATCTTACCAATATATAAAATCTCCAACACTCGTTCATGAGGAGGAGGTTTCGTAGCACCATCATCTATAAAGAGTTCTTATATAAACATTATATGCCCCTTACTCGCAAATTTTTTCAAGATTACTGTTGTCTCCGCCAAAGTTATTTTGGATGCGAGATAGGAGAGTTCATTGAGAATCAATTCTTAGAACACATAACATGCACATGCTCTTTTCAGCTAGCATGGACTGGAAACCATCTCTCCCCTCAAGTATCACAACCTCGCATTTAAATAAACTGAAGAAGTTCTACTTTTTTCTACACCTTCACACCTTTTTGGACAATCTCTCTGACACTGACTTCTTAAATTTTGTGCATAGGCCTCTTCAATTTCAGTTACCATCATTCCCGGAAGCAGTCCCCCCCCCCCCCAGAGGAAACCTGATTGTTGCCACGATATCTTGACTGTAGAAGGTGGAACGATAAGCTAATATAATTTCGCCCAATATGAAATGCGCTCTCTAACAATACGGTTAAGCATATGCTATCTTACAAGCCATTTAGTTTTAAAAGACAGTTGTTATTGAATGACAACACACGAGAATAATGTTTTCGAGAGCAGTCAAAGTTTTGGAATGGAACTAAATATGCGCCAAGGTTTCTGGTCCCGTAGAGGCTTCCACCGAAAATGGAGAGGAATTTTTTTGAAGAGAGGGTGAGGACGAGTCTTCTGAAGCTTTGTAGAAGGTCCCATGTTTCCTTAATATCCATCCTTCCCTGTAATTTCGACAATTTTCTTCCTCTCCTTAGTCGGTATTCCACTTTTGTGAAAAGTGAAAGTGGTAGATCGTGACTGAAAGAAATCAACCCGAGAGCAGTGTGTGTTGAGGGGTGGTACTTGCCTTTCCAGCTACACCAGACCGGTATGGATTTCATTCGAGAATCGGGGAGACGGTCATCATTTTCTGGTAGGGAGACAATAGTAACAAGTATTTCTTACACCTTTCATCAAAGCACTTTTATTAGAGCCTTGATTATTACGCTGACAAATAGTGTCGGCTACTTAGTTTATTTATCCCAACATCTGGAGCAACCTTTAAAACATTACAGAAGTTCTTCAACTACCTTATTCCGTTATGTATAACATGGTATTATCTAAGAGCTTTCATATCCAAACGCAATAAGACCAATTATTTAAGAGCTCTTTTACACATACATACAGTTACTACACTTAGCACTTTTTTCGGCAACTTTTCAACTATTAAATTATCAAAAAATATTATCAATTTATATGAAGAATTTAATATTAAATAACCCAGATCAGACGGGTTAAGGGGGGATTTGTCACTCTAGGGGTCACCAACACACTACTATGTACAAAATCCGTCTGAATCTCTTTAATATATACAACATCCCTATTTAAAATTAAGTCAACAACTGATAATTTTAGATTTCTTAATATAACGCACGATTTTAGAACCCAAAATAAGCAACTCTCACTGTTTTCTTTTCAAATGATATATATATATATTTCAACAAATAACTCTAAAAATTTATGATCTAGCAGATCGTCATCTCAAGGAAAATATGGAGTTATTGGAAAAATTAAGAAATATTCTCAATCCTGAGCATACACCATTTAATAAATCTCAACTAATCTTCTGCCCTGTTGGAAAAGCTCTGCTCCTGCCATGTGGCATCTTCCATGAAACAAAATATACTCTTTAATTAGGATAAACATAAGTGTACTTAATATACGACTTTCTCTCAGGCTTTCACCTAAAAATTTTTTTTTTGGCATCAACTGGACCAAGGAACAAATGATTTAATCCACAAGTTTTAAGTAATTGCTTAGCACCTTCTGATCTGAGAAAAATCACGAGAGAAAGAACAGTCGTCTTATGAGCTCTAACATACTGTCTTTCACACCAGAACAATCAATAATAATATATTACAGATTATTTTTTGTGTCCAAAGACGTACTTTTATAAGCGAAATGCTATAATATAGATAGATATAGAGTAGATATAAATATTTATATAACATTTCGTAATAATACTATCTATATTCTATAATATATTTATATAATAGATAGCAATTATACATGTATCATAGATAGTATATTACTTATATATTATAATACCTATTACATATTTCATAGGACATTTAAATTTAAAGATGATCAATCTGACTGCATGAATATTTTATTCCCAAAATTCGTATCAAAATTCTTAAATATAGAACCAAAAAACCAGATGCTTATATTTTTGAATAATGAAAATAAATCCAAAAAGAATAACATGTTGCATAAATATTGTCATGTGCAAATTATATTCTACAATTGTAAATAAAATAATTTTTAAAAAATAAAACTAACCAATAATGTGAAATAATATAATAAAATAATTAAAGCCGTTTATGTTAAATAAATATATCATTTCAACTCAAATAAATAAATAAATTTCAAAAAAATAAATTTTTATTTTAAACATTGCATATATTTAATTAAAATATTTATTATATATTTTAAACACAATTTAAATTATTTTAAATCTAAATATAAAATGATTTACTGCTTCATAAATTCATGATTTTTTTTTATATATTTCTTTTATATAGGTTGACGAATAACTTTTGATGTCAATGTCTGCTCTCTCTCATCTCCTCTTCTCTCTTCTCTCTTCTCTCGCTCTGTCTTCTCTCTACAATCATCTCTCATCTACATCCTTTCTCTACTCTCTCTCTGTCTCTTATCTCTGATTATCTGTTTAAAATGTTACCTCTCTCTCTCTAATTCCTCTCTCTCCTCTCTCTCTCTCTCTCTCTTATCCTCTCTCTCTCTCGTACTACGCGCCAGTAGCACATATTATTATTAGAAGGATACAAATAGGCATTAAATTATTTTAGGATGAGAGACCTCCATTATAAGTTACTTTGTAAGATACGGCAAGTTGCGAAAAACATCGATCTGGAATTTCACTCTCTCGAACAGACGAAGCTCTGATTTGCCGGTTTTATTCCACAGAATATCATATATATATATATATATATAATATATATAATAAATAGTAAAATATTATTAATATACTATAAATAATATATATATTTAAATACTATATAAATGATAAAATAATATATAAAAGATATAATATTAGTATAAGCTATAATATAGACTATAAATATAATATACACTATATATACTCAAACTATATATAATATATAAATATATAATAATATAAATATATATAATAATTATATATATATGATACTATTATATATATACTAAAATATATATAATAATAATAAATATTTATATAATATTTAAAGGATAAACTGCAATACACATAGTGTTTTTAGGTATTGATAAAAATAATCCAAGACAAAGGTACACTAAACACATAATTCCACACATAAATATAGTAATATAAATAATAATCAAAATAAATATATACCTATTCATATATATAAAATATAATAATATAATTATATACATATAATAATATAACATATAATATAATATATTATATATATATATTATATAAAACAGCTATATAAACCTAATTTATATATATATATATATTATTATAATATATATTTATATAGGAATAAGAATATATATATATAAGTATAATATAACTTTATAATAATATGTAAAATACTATATTTATATAATATAAAATATAACTATATTCGAGTGGCTTGTACCAGGAAAGATATACACTACTGGGTAGGGAGTATATTATAGTACTATATATATTTACACTAAAGTAGTATATATTATATTACATATAACACTATATTAAACATAAAAAATTATTTATTAATAAAAAAATACGTTAAAAAAAGTAATCTATATATATATAATATTATATTGATATATAAAAGTAATATATAAATATCATATAATATTTAATAATACTAATAATAATATATATACTCAAATAGGATATATATATATACGATATATAAATAAATATAATTTTAATGTATACAATTAAAAGAGAAAGATTTGAGTAGTAAGTTAAAAAAAATATTATTGTCGGTCATTTTGATGGAAAAAACTCTTTCGCCTTTCCGGACAATCTTGTTCCAGACAAAAAATGTAAAATATAAATACAGATGAATATAATTAATAATAATAAGAATATAAAATAATAATAATTAATAATATATAATAATAATAATAAATATAATAACTAATAAATAATATAAATAATTATATAATAATAACAAAATAATGGTATGAAGTACTCACGCCAAACAAAGCACGAGGGCTTCCCAGGCCGCAAACTGATACGGTGGGAGAATGGGATTGATTCTCTTCAACTGGGCTTGGCTAAATGGTACAGAAGGAGCAATAAGAAAACGGACACAATTAAATCAGCCAGCCTAAGTACCCTAAACATTATATATGGAGAGAGACTCTGCCCATGAAGCAATCATACGGAAGCTTTTGGTATTTATCTGAAATGTTAATGTAAACTATACGATAGCACTAAAATCATAATATAATGGAGATATTATAACATGATAATAATATCCATATTATTATATATCATATATCATTATATACTAATAATTTATAGTATAAATATATAAGATTAGATAGAAAATACAAAAAACATAATAATAGTTTCAATTAATTG
>JABUQX010032055.1:0-28279 GCA_015478945.1 Trachelipus rathkii
TGACTGTAGATTATTCACGACTGATTCCAACAAAGCCGAATATTTGGCTATAATGCAGGTTGAAATAAGAAAAACAGGTTTTGTGGCAGCACAATACAGCTGAAATGCATTTTTTCTTGTAGCAACATTACCTATTTTTTCCAAGTTTTCCCGACCCTGCACTATATCCACAAAATGTGTCATGAATATTGAAATACTAAGATATTTTTCTGACCATCGCGTCTCGCAAAACGCTGGAATACTGCGTATATATTTTCTTTTCAAGACGGATTCAGGAAAGAAATTGATAATGTCTTTAATAATGGATACAGTATTGCAGATTTCAGATACAGAGTTCAGATCATTTACTACAAGATTCAGTCGATGATTCGCACAATGAAAATATAAAGCTTTCTTGTATTTTTCTCTCATTACTCTCTGTACTCCTCCTTCTTTTCCTGCCATAGCTGAGCAGCCATGGTAACCATATCCAACTCATTTGTTTGGATCTAGGCCATTCTTGCCAAGAAAACAATCAATAGCACTTGTTATGGTTTTTGCACCCATGGCTTTTAAGTCCTTTCAGTTCATAAAAGTCTTCAATACTTTGATTTTCTCTCAAATTCCTTATACGCCAGGGCAAGCATCAGCGACGATGAAATAATAAAAGAGAAAAAGCTGGTGAATTCTCTTCCGAGAAACTGCTCTCAGGAAACTGTGAAAGAATCCAAGTGTGTGATATTAGAATAGTCCTCATCTAATATTCTTCATCGGTGGTAGCAATTGGGTTCGAGCGATGTTTCTGGCGATCCACACTCTTGGTGGCTGAAGATCAAACCATAAGATTTCAGCTTCTGCTTTATACTTTGTAATAAGATTTCTTTATGTATCGTTGCTGTTGAGCGGTGATCTTTCCACGCAGTGAGTGAACAACTCTTTTATTCCTTCAGCAAACTGAGAGGTTTTCTTAACTACCTCTTCTTTTCGTTCTTGCGATATTTCGATCCTATACTTTTCTTCTTTATTGTCCGGCAGTGGCGTACTTACATCTCTCGCGCCTGGGATATTACATTTCACTAGATCATAGATCGCGTCATCGAGAGCTATTGCCTTAACACGCCTCGTGCAATAGGGTGTGTCGACGTCAATTGCAGTTACTGGTGCATCTCTGATTGTGTTGTCGATCAGCAGTAACTGCTTTCTCTCTCCAGTCATCTGGTCTGGGAAGTATATTTCTTCTTTACAATAACACTATCACAACCAGTGTCCCTTAACACATTCCCGACAACTTCATTAATTTTACCGTCGACTACGGGCCTAATTTCTTTTTGAATATTAGCTCTTGCGCTTTTACTCCTCACGCATGCGATCCTAACGACAGGTATTGTTCTGCCGCATGCTAAAGCAATTCTATTATTTTCATCAGCGTGTTTCATAACGTCTTCGCCGTCATCAGGTTTCTGATTTTCGTATGTTGGTAGAGCGTCAGGAGTACAATCTTTATTATGCTGTGTTGTTTTGTGGTTAACGCTTGTTATGGCAGCAGCCGCTCTTTTTGGGCCATCTCTCCAGTTATTGATAGACTGGCTATTATAATTTTTATATTGGTTATATTTTCAGTAGGGGTCGTAATTCCTACACTCAAAAGCTTTATGTCCCCTCTTACCACATTTGAAGCATGTCTACTGATTTTTCGGCTTTTCAAAATTATGGTAATTTTCCTTCACATCTTTCTTCTCTTTCTTTGATGTCTCCTCTTTATTAGTTACCGACAATGAGTTCTTGTTATGAGCGAGGAGGTAATTCTCTGCCTCTTGGGCTATGATGTTGAGTTCACTGATTTTCCTCTCTCTCAAAAAGATCGCAAGTTCCTTAGGACATGTATTTAAGAACTGCTCAGCCACTATTAGGTTTACGATATCAGAGAAATCTTTATTAATTTCGGCGAGCTCTGTCCATTTTATCATATAATTTTTTAATCTATCAATGAACTGGATAGGCCTTTCATCATTATATGCTTTCGCGCTCCTGAATTTTAATCTATAGCCGTCTTCTGTCAAGTTATAGCATAATAGTAGAGCGTTTTTAACTTATCGTAGTCCTTCGAGTCTTCCTTTGGAATACGTGAGTACGCTACGAGAGCCTTCCCTGTTAATAGAGCGCTAAGATGGGATGCCCAATTTCCTCTATCCCATTCATTTATTTCAGCAAATCTTTCGAAACGTTCTAAATAACAGTCTATCTCGTCTCTGTTGTCAGCGAAAAGAGGGAGTTTGGGTACCCTCGCCTTAACATCGTTGTTATTTGTAACCTGATGTTGAGTAGTATTGCCTGCTTGCAATTCAATTCTTCTGAGCTCTAGTTCGTGCTCCCTCTGTGCCGCTTCTCTGGCGATTTCTCTTTCTGCCTCCTCTCTAGCAGCTTCCCTTTCTGCTGCTTGTCTGGCAGCTTCCCTTTCTGCTGCTTTTCTGACAGCTTCCCTTTCTGCTGCTTCTCTGGCAGCTTCTCTTTCTTCCTTTATAAATTCTCTGGCTTCTTTTCCTTTCAAGCCAAGTTCTTGAGCGATTTTGGCCAGTGAATCGTAGTCCATACTTCAGAAATAATTCGGACACGGACTTTCAATTAATGTTTTCACTTCTCTTTTCTTCAGAAGCTGTCTTCTTTCCTCTCAAAATAGTAGCCGCAGTATGCCTTTTCTTCTTCCAAGACAGTGACCGCAGTATGTCTTCTCTTAATTTTCGAAGCAATCTTCTTTCCTCTCAAGACAGTGACCGCAGTATGTCTTCTCTTGATTTTCGCTTCTCTTCTTTCAAGACAGTGACCGCAGTATGTCTTCTTTTAATTTTCGAAGCAATTCCGAACACATGCCCCAATTTATTGTCACAAAATGGGATATCGGGTAAATAGACACGGTGACAATTCCCGGAATTCTTTTATTAATAACAGAAACAAAAAAATAAATTTGATCGCCTAGGGTATAACCCACTTCACGAATTTCAATCTTGGATACAGAAGTATTCTAAATATTAAATAAATCTTCTTAATTCGCAAACATTGTTAGTGTCGTGAGTAGACTTCAACTGATAACCGATAGTCCTTCACTTGTGACTATAAGTCGCTCTCTAAAAAATTGTTTCTATAATATCTCCTGTTTGCGTTCAATATTATCTGGTGACCTAAGGTCACGTTCAGATTATATCTTCTTAAATGAGTAGAAGTTTCTTCCAAAGTAATTATTCTCAAGCGATTTCAAGTCGCTCCAAAGTAGTTCTCTTCATAAGATCATGAGCCAATACTGATATAATCTTCATCAAGTGATTACAGGTCACTTTCAACGTAGTTCTTCTCAAATAATTTCAAGTAGTTTCTCCTCAAGTGATCTCAAGTCACTTCTGATATTCTCTATATACGAAATTCAGGTAAGTTATTCAAATGAATATTCATCCAACAGACACAAAGTCTTCTGATAATAATTTTCATATGAGAGATTCCACAGACAAGAAGTCTTCCAACGGAGAATTTCTAACGAGAGATATAACCCGCGTGAGAACTAATTAACTTATATTTATACTATCTCACAGTATCCAAGATGTTAATGAGTGGCGTTACCTTAAGCATCTTTCTCCCACGTAATAATTTTACTTTAAAAATATATTTCTCGCAAAAAAATAAAATTATTCTTAAATTAATTAATTTTACGAAAATAAATAATATCTCAAAATGATACAATCTGTCCTTTCTTTTCTGCGGAGTTCAAAATCTTGATCCTGATAATCCAATTAATATAACACATGCTCCTATTAAGAAGGAAAACTGGGCTTTTCCTTCAAACATAAATATTAATTTTCTCCGTTCCTGTCCTCATCAGGTAATTGGCGGCAGTATATTTCATCCCTTTAATTGATAATCCTTTTTTGCGCTTCTTAACTTCTTCCTCTAACTTTCTCTCAAGTTCTTCTTTCTCTTCTCTTGTCCCTTTCTTATAAAGTTCCTTTGCTTCTTCATTAGGGGAATTTTTATCGCCGTCATATCCCACATTGCTCCCAGATCAGTAAACCGTTGTCCTGCCAAACGGGGGGTAAAACAGTTAAGTGGACCTCGGAGTGTCAACATGCTTTTGAGGAATTAAAACAGGCCCTGGTAAACCCCCGTTTCCTAGGATTTCCAGATTACGACTCCACTGACTCATCTAGGGACTTATCTTCAGGTACTTCCATTGATTCAATGTTGTTTCCTTAGCTTGAACTAATTTTGAATCCTCATTGAAACGTCCTTCGCTTCTAGTACTTCTTTTACTTGCTTCATTATCGTCTGAGTCTTTCCTAATGGACTGCGTGTTATTATCTGGGAATACGCAAAACTATGGACTTTGCATTCCTTTTCAAACTAATTTCACTATGAACAATATATGAACTTTCTTCAGTTCTTAAATACATGTCCTAAGGAACTTGCAACCTTTTTGAGAGAGAGGAATTAATAAACTCGAACCATGGGCGTAAGGCAGGATTTCAATTGGGGGGGCAAAGGTTGAGTGATATATATATATATATATATATATATATATATTATATATATTTCACACTTATATGACACGAAAAATTATCTAATATATATATATATATATATATATATATATATATATATATATATAATATATAATATATATATATATATATATATATATACTATATATATATATAATTTACTCACCTTTATCAGCCGCAAAATGCTATCGACATATTGAGAGTTCCAGCGGAGAATACTGTCTGAAGAAGCTAGCTGAATAAAAAGCACACAGCTAGTTGACTTCAAGCCAACATGAAAACGAAAGCAAATTAAAACTATATAAAAAAATGTATGTTTATAATACGTTTGTAATTAGTAATTACTCCTTCAGTATCTATCGATTGATGTATCTTTTTTTTCAGTTTTTCTACTAATAAACCCTTAAAAACGTCGTGTGGCAAACATCTGAGATTCAGTTTTTTATTTCGCCAAGATTTAGGGGGGGGCAAGTGCCCCCCCCTGCACCCCCCTGCCTACACCCATGAACTCAACATCATAGCCCAAGAGGAAGAGAATTACCTCCTCTCGCATTACAAGAACTTATTGTCGTTAACTAATAAAGAGGAGACATCAAAGAAAGAGAAGAAAGATGTGAAGGAAAATTACCATAATTTTGAAAAGCTGAAAAATCAGTCAACATGCTTCAAATGTGGTAAGAGGGGACATAAGGCTATTGAGTGTAGGAATTACAACCCCTATATAAAGGATAACCAATATAAAAATTATAATAGCCAGTCTAGCAATAATTGGAGAGATGACCCAAAAAGAGCGGCTGCTGCCATAACAAGTGTTAACCACAAAACAACACAGCGTAATAAAGATTGTACTCCTGACGCTATACTAACATATGAAAATCAGAAACCTGATGACGGCGAAGACGTTGTGAAATCCGCTGATGAAAATAATAGAATTGCTTTAGTATGCGGCAGAACGATAATTGTCGTTAGAATCGCATGCGTGAGGAGTAAAAGCGCGAGAGCTAATATTCAAAAAGAAATGATGCCCGTAGTCTGCTGTAAATTTAACGAAATTGCTCGGAATGTGTTAAGGGACACTGGTTGTGACAGCGTCATCGTCAAGAAGAATTATACATCAGCAGACCAGAGGACTGGAAAGAGGAAGTAAATACTGCTAATAGATAACACGATCCGAGAACACAATCAGAGATGCACCAGAAGCTGCAATTGACGTCGACACACCCTATTACATGGAACGTATTATTGGCAGACTTGTTATGTTTCACATAGAATTTGATAGCGTACCGCTGTTCAATATCTACTTGCATCTCAAAAACGCAACGAAGATAGAAAACACGCTCATACACAAAAAGATGTAGTGCAAAAACCGTAACGAGGTTAGAAACACCCCATACTAAACAGATGTAGTGCAAGACTAATTTATAAATCAGGTTAAAAACTGGTATGGATATGTAGCCTTACGTAGCCTAGGTAACTAGCTAACCACTCGTATATGTCACGGAAGCTACATTACTCAGTCGTTCATGGGATATTCAGTAAACTACTTTTGGGACAGAGGAATATATATAATATATATAATGATATATATATATAATAATATTACTATATCATATATATATATATATATATATTATATATATATATATATATAATATATATTATATATATATATATATATATAATATATATATATATATATTATAATATTTATATAATATAATATATATATAAAAGCAAATTATGAAATCTGAAAATTTTATCTTCTATGAGATATTCAAGCCACCTAAGGCTTTGTGAGCAAGTACCTAGCGTCAGGAAGAGCATCCGGTAGAAAGTTTATTGCTAAAATCAAATAATATATAGCTAGTTGAGAAGCAGATCTAGTCAAACTCCAGCTTCCTAATATATAATAAAAAATGAAAAAAATCAGGGGCTTTTTAAGAATGTTAAAAAGAGGAAATGTTTAAAATTACTTATATATATATATGATATATATATATTATATATATATATTATATATTTATTATATTATATTATATATATATTACTATATTATATATATATAAATATATATAATAATATATATATATATTATAGCTATAATTATATATTAATATATATAATATATATATATATCATATAATGTATAATTATATATATATATATATATATATATTATATATATTATATATATTAATATATATATATATATATATATATATTAAGTATATATTAATATATTATATTATTATATATTTATATATATTATATTATTATTATTATATATATAGTATATATATATATATATATATATATATATATTATATATATTATATATATATATAATATAATATATATTATATATATATATAATATATATATTACTTAATTAACTTGATCGCAATTTAATAAAAATAATAATATATAAAAAAATAGGTATTTTAATTTTAAAAATTTTACAAAGTAAATGATTATAATTGGGTAATATATTTAACTGCAGATTGAATGTAAATGCTTATTTTTATTATATTTTATAATTTTTGTTTTTTAAAGAATTTCCTTTCAAAATACCTTTATTTTATTACACTATATCTACGAGTACATAGTGAGTATGAGAACTGCTGACTTACAACCGACTACAATATTTAACTATTATCAAGGAACAAAGTTTATGATCATTACCAGACAATATTACTGACTTACTTTCAAGATTTCTATTTCTTTATTAAACAATTATATGTTTATTATTATCTAAAGATATTATTTATTCATTAAGAATAATCATGTCAATAAAGTACCATTGGATTTAAAGAACTAAAAAGGAAAGTAAACACTGGTTATACTATATGAGTATCGATAAATTAGTAACAATATAGTGTTTATTTCTATATAATTTAGTAAAGCTATATATATATTAATAAATTAAAATCCTCATGAGCTGGTAATCATAAATGATCATAATAAAACAGACTGTGTAAATAAAAAATTTAAAAAATCTAACTATTAAAATTATTACTCCTGTATAAAATATAATATATTGGTTATTTATATCCTCACATTTGAAGAATACCTCTTATCAGTTAGAAAGTTACGAAATGCACATTCAGTATCTGGTTACTACGGGCATGAATACTAAGATTAGTCTTCCTATTATTAAAATAAATTTTGATCACTAATGTATATTACCTTAGCTGGTTCAAATAGTTAAAACATAAGGTTACTGCAACAATTGTCATCCAGTTAGTAGGTACCTTTTATGTATTTATCTTAAAACGCGTAACCAATAATAATTTATAACTTATAATTATTTAGTTCGTTATACTATATATACATCAACTAACTTCAATGACCCTATAAACTATTACTACTCGAAAAGCTGTGGTAATATTAAAATCTATATATCACTAGCCATTCGCTATTACTAGTTAATTGATGACACACCGGATTTTTCGAGCTTCGATAAATACATTCCTAAATTAATTTACAGTGTTTAATCTATAATTAACTGTGATAAAGATCCACACTCACATATGTATGTATTTTGAGATGAGCCGAGTATTAATTAACTAATAAAATTCATTATATATAAGTTACCTGTATTATTCAATATCACTAAAGAGCATAAGGCAGCTATCTAGCAGATTTAAAGTCCATAGTCTCCTATATTTATTTAGCCAATTATATATATCAATAATTGATACATGTTTAAACTCTGTACAAAGAAAATATTTCAACGGAACGAATCCAAATATCTATCAATTAACGAATCGGTTGTGACTTGAGAAAACATTTATTTTTCCTAAACCTGAGTAATTCTATCTGCCATTAATGAGATTTAAATCATCAAATCTACCTTACTGCATTTTTACAAGCAAGCATCTGACGGGCAAAATATTATATGATATACCTATCTGTGAGATATTAAATATTTTATTTTTAAGTATTTGAGAGGATTGGAGGTACAGTCCATATACCATATTTCCCTGACTCTACTATTGAGATCACTATAAATATATATTATAATATATATATATATAGTGATACATACTGCCAATCACGTACACTATGATTGGACCAAAAGACTTGATAAACTCCAGCTTTTATGTCGAGCTGTAACCTATCACTTGTTATTAGTGTTATTATTAGAACTATTATATCACTACCGAGAAACCTACTCTATCAGACCTCGGTTCATGTATTTATAATAATAAGCCAGTTCAATTTTTACCTCCTCTTAACTAGAGAGTAAGAAGGTTCTCTTATCCGCGGATGATAAGACCTTGGCCTATATGCCGAAGCACTATCACCATATAACCACGTGCAATATTGACCATAGCTAGACTAAAAAATGATTTTAAATTATATAAATACGTAAAAGGCAATATCAGTGATTTCTGAATTTTTTTTTACCCAATCATATATATATATTATAATTTTATTAATTCACATTATTTATATGTTATTTCTATTTTATATAATTTATTCATTATTTATTAATTATATTATATTATTTAATTATTAATTATTAAATAGCCATCTAGTAATTGTTAGTAATTTGGGCATATTAAGTCAAACTATGCACAGGCATCAATAACATCTGGCTACCTAACGTAGTGGAGTCATATTAAGTAAATATTTGTGATCGGTTAACATGAATTGAAAAATCTAAAAATCTAGGGACTCTTCACATTTCTTAAGATTTGCTTATAATTATATTTAATAATTATATATATTATATTTATTAATAGTATTATATTATATAAGTATATATATAGTATTTAATATAAGTATAATATATCATTTTTCAAGTTAATTAATTTATTATAGTTTCGATACTTATATAATGCCAAATGATTTTAGAAGAGTAATGAACAGACGAATTTTGAGATACATAAGTTACGAACAGAAATAATTCGTATATCAAATAGTCTTTGCACTCACTAATCACTGCCGATGTTTAGAGTTATCCTATATTCTCTTATAATTATCCCATTTAGTCTTACTAGTTCCCATAATTATGATTCTCTCTCACACTGTTAACTACCTTATCTCTGAATACTCAGTCGGCTCACCTACTAATACTATATATAAGCTCATTGCTTTATGGCTCCTAAGAAGCAATAGAAAATCCGTAGATTTAGTCTTAAGTGGGTTAAGAGAGAACCAGGGGACCAACCTTTTTCAGTTCAAAGCGAAGGGGCTGCAAGAGTAAATAAATTTCAAGGAATAATATTACGTTATTGGTCAGTTTAACGGCACTCAGGTGTACATACCACCGACCAAGATCATCGAGAGAAACCCATCATCCACACTTCTACCAATATAACAACCATAGAGCTGCTCATAACACACATACAAGAAAAAAGTACACTATTATTGCGCACACAAAGCCGAGAAGGAAATAATCATCGCTTCTCACGGAACATATAGTGCGGGAAACTAAAAGCGGCGTACTCAGGATGCCAAACTTCGCGCGAGCGCCAATCTTATATAACACGTGGAAGCACCAATTAACAAAGTGAGATATATCGGTCAACTCTGAAAGCAGGGGGACAGCTATCGGGGGCGTAAAGTATTTACCGCTTTTAGAGTCAATTCTCTCTACAATTTGCAAGATAACAATAATATCAGATATACATTTCCCTCTGATTTACTTAAAATTACTCTTTAAAGTCATCCATCATTCGTTCAATTAAGAGGCACACTAATGAGTGGAAAATAATCCTATAATATATAAATGAATACATATGATAAGAATCAAATATTACATACAAAATAATAAACTATTAAATTACACGTTTTGTTGGGTAATTATACTCACGAAAGTATAAAACAATATATATATGTATAGATATAATCCCCAGCGCCTTCTGATAAACCATTAGCATTTCACAAGTAGTTATATACTGTGTTGGCTATATATACATAATCAAAATTAAACGAAAGTAAGTGGATATACTTATCACTTACTATCTTACACTAACTCCTATACATTCCATCAAATCAAGCAAAAAGGAATTACTCGTTTCCACTGAAAGAAAAAGTCATAATCTAAAATGAAAGATAAATAGAAAATAACAACAATACTAAATATAATAATTACCTAAAAATCAAGTAAAAATACTCTCCAAGAAAGATGACTAAAGCGAAACCACAAACACCAGAGCTATTATCGATTAGCCGTAATGAACTTCTTTTCATCTATTCTCAAAATAAATTATTTTGAGGTATTATGTGAGTCTATGATAACATGAATTGGAATCCACTACGAACCTTCAGTAGGCCCCTTTTATTCAGAATTATCTGAATTAATTCAGTAACATTACTATATCCGAGTTTTTATTTTTTTGACTTTTATCACTCATTAGTAAAAATTAACTAAATTGAGCAAAAAAAACTGATAATTAGCTGTATGTCACTTTCCAGATTCTTTTCATTTAATCTACAATCCACGCCATGTATATATATACAATAGTATCGAATTTTTACACTCATAACTTCATCTCTAAGTATTCAAAATTACTTCCAGTGAGTGGACCGTCACCCAAATGTGGCTGGTATATTGTAATAGCAACATTATAACTCTAAAATATACCAAATACCAAATTTAACGCAACAGAGTTTCAATTATTTCACATAAGAGATTTATTCTCACATAAGTTTATGTTCTTAATCCATAGTGTATCAGAGTCATTATAATTCGATGAATAAGACGCTGCAATGTTTATACATATGGTGAGCCTACTATATCGTATTACTATAATAATATTCACGTATAGACTTTAATACTTTCATATCTAACTAATAATCAAAATAATTCCACGATATCATCCGTCAAGGTGAGGGTATAGCGTTTATACATTTCTTCCTTCGATTCTTTCACCTCCTAATTATTTATCATAATTTTTTTAAGCAATATAGAATAATGGATGTATTAAAATTGGACTCTTACTTTAATAATCAATATTCAATTTTACTGTAATATATATATATGTTTGCTTTATTGATCTAACGAAATATTATAAAATAATCTAAATATGTTAGTCATTTAAAAATTATATTTGTAATGTAACCTCTATATTGTATATATATATAATTAATTTTTTGAGAATTTTTTTATACTCACAGCATTATAAACCTTAACAATTTATTACTATGCCATATATTTCATCATTGTTTCCTTTTATGTGATATGTTGCTTATATGATCTTCGGAACTAATAATGAGTAATAATTGCCCTTATATACTATGAACGCTCATTTAGAGTACATTATATGATATATATATTCTTTTTAATATAATATTTAGTTCATTTGAGGACAATGTTTTTATAATATCATTTATGTAGCACATTTATTTTTAGATACCCCCACTAACACAACATCTTATAGATCCAACTTTGAATGATTTATTTTTTATTTCAGAGGCTTCTTTCATATTACAGTAACTATAGGGAAAATGATAAATATCACACTCAGTGATGAACGGAATATAAATTATGTAATAAATTGAACAAGAGGAAACCATGTACTCTCCACTCTCGTGCGCGTGTATACCTGGTCGACTGCGAGGGACCCTATCACGGTATGGTTCTAAAGTTGTCATCTGCGCTTCATAAAGGTAAAAGCATAATACCATTATTCGTAAATTGGAAGTTGAGAAGTTCAGGAGACTTTAGCGGACCGTATGTCATGAAATGAGACTAAATTTGTCGGATAAAAGTTTAATAATTGGAGGCTACGACAAGCACACCAACTGGAACGAGATGAAGATTTATAAGTAATAATAAATAATCTTTTTTGGGGAAAAATGTGTTGATACCGGTCTCTGCCACAATCAGATTTCCCACAGCAGAGCTCGTGGTCCTATGAGAGCATGTCACTCCAATCAGAAGAATCTTACTTCCCACTCAGTCCATTTTCGACTCTGGCATCACCCATCATCTCACTCTCCAAATTCATCTTCACTGTTAACTCAGACTTACCTACATCGCGAAATGTGGTTATCGCCTTCGGCTCCTCAAGTAATTGCAAGTAAAAGTTAGATATTCTCGAGCAGAGTGTACTAAATAGAAAGAAACATCGTGCACACCAGAGAGGCGGTTCCAGAGGGCGTGCTATTGTCATAATGCACGGAGAAAGTCAAGAAAATCCGCAACAGCAATCGACCTCATCCAATTTAACAAAGCTTTTCAAAAAGAATAAATATACCCCGGAGATGTTAGAGAGAGAGCAACCAACACATTCACAAGGACAGAGTGACAAAGTAGCTGTAAATGTGTCCGAGCTCCGTCATGCGCACCACCAAGCCAGCAATAAATCATGAAATCAGTTCACACATGCCACTCCAGTGAACATTTTTCAACTTGCACCGTTCAGGATAAGAATATGATTGAAAAAAATAAAAAAATACTTTGATGATTATTTCTTGTATTATGAAACGTTTGATAGCTGAGACAAAATGAGAAAGATATGAACCACCGTCAGGAGAATCTAACATGTCGGTAAAAAAAGGGAATATATCGTGGATCGGTTGACTTTATCTCAGTTAAATTGTTTTTTACGTATTGAGAAGCAGGTTATTCAGATTAAAAAGACGGCCATTTTATGAGAGTCAATCTAATGACAACGAAACGCGTCATACGAATACACTCTATGAATTTTCAAATATTTAAATATAATTGAATATCGTAAATATATTATTAAAATCTCGAAGAAAAATCTTTAGTTTTATTTAAGATACAAATCATACATAAAGACGTTAATCAAGGCTGAGGATGCTTATAGCATTCTCTACAAATCTTATCGAACGAAACCGGAGGGGACTAATCTCTCAGTAAAGGACTTGTTAAATTGTCTAGGCTCTATTGATGAATAGCAAATGAAATCAAAGAGGGAATTCTTTGATTTGTGATCCTAAGCGAGCTGATCCTAAAGAGCAAGGAGCCCACATCAATACAAGTGACGCAACTTCAAACTAGATTCTGCGAAAAATGTAACGGCTTAGGTGTCGCTAGTCAGGTATGCTCAACACATGTCTGAGAAAGAAGGGAGGTCGGTGCAAGCTTATCTTTTGAGCCAATTGATAATAGAAAAAGGGTCGTGCAGTACTGTTATCCATTGTCTCCTGGTCGCACAAGCCTGAATACTTGTTGCGTATGACGATTTTAAATTAAATGTCGCAGAAATCCGAAATTGTGTTTGGCATACTATACAAGGAGATAATTCACCGTTTTTTCGTGATCTCGTCTTACGCGCCGTCGCTAAACCGAACATTTCCAAATTTTGCGAGACCAGATGGTCAGAAAAATATAAAAGCCTACGTATTTTTAAGGACCATTTCGTCGAAATAGTTGCAGCATTGGATAGACATTGGCCCAATAGAGGGAACAGTGATACCAAATGCCCAGCCGCCACCAGTCAACCTTTTGTGTTTCAGTTGTCATTAATTTGCAAAGTATTCAGGTTTTACTGGAACCAGTCGCGCAACCTCCTTCATGTCGAAGACGCATGACGTCGTGACAGCAAACACGCACCACCAAACTATTTTTGGAATTTACTAGATACCATCGAATAAGGGCGATGACATAACAACGGGGGAAATAATCGCAAGAACAAGAAACGCAAGCTGACCAACTGAAATGTTTGATTTGAGTCACCTCATTACTATCAGCAGAACAACAGCACAGAAAGCAATTCCCCGCAGCTAGGAAATCTATCTGAAATTTTGGAAAATCTCAACATTCATTCCTTAACCTTAGAATCCATCGTAACGTCATTGGAAATAAGATTTTTTGCCGAGAAGCATAATTTATTTTATTTTGATCCTCCACTTTAAGACTCAATATAAGAGACAGACATACTATTCAAGAGAAACATTCATCTGGAGTTTATGATATTCGGGTTGTGTGTTGTTCATTTTATGAATGTATTATTGAAGTTCTGAAAACAGCAAAAATTTTCGTTCCAGAAATTAAAAAGACGCCTTACTTATACTGGCTTTCTATTTGCCCTGCTCAAACCTACACAGTTGACGCTAATTTTAGCTCGCTCGCATAAATCAACGTGGCTTAGATCACCATTGCTGAACATGACGACTAAATGGCTAGCCCTGTAAAGTATCCATCGGCGATGGTCCAATTCAAACAAAGACCACAGTCGATGGAAACTGTCTAAATAAAAATTTCCTCGTAACCCACGGAAACTCTTAAAAAAATAAATAATGGAATTTAATCACGTATATGAAAAATTATACATTTTAAAATCGATCTTACGTGACTTCATTGGGAAAGGAGGACATTAGAAATGAGGTTATAAACCCTAAATAGGATCGAATAGATATGTCGTTCATGGCTTCAAAATGGCGGCTAGTCGAAGTTGACCTACTACCCAGGGTCCCCTTCACTTTGCTGCGCTACGCCCATGAATATATAGATATATATAATAATATATATATATATATATATATAATATATATATAATTATATATAATATATATATATATATATATATATATTATTTATCAATTACCTGCTCCCACATAACTGCAGGGTGGTGTCATTTTAGATTGGGAAAACTTTCCATGAACTTAAGTTCTTCTCACAAGTAATCCTATTCACAGGTTAATCCTATTTCCTTCATACCATACTATAATCCCTTTGCTATTTTAAGATCTCCTTTACTCCATCAACTCCTCTTCCATTTGGTTTGCCCCTTCCTTTGTTACCAAACACTTCGGACTTAAAAACCTTCTTAGTTAATCTATTTTATCATTCTTCTAAGCATGTGACCATATCATCCGTTAGACCCCGTTGAATTAAGCTCTTCCATCAGACATTTCTCCTAACGACACATATCTCTTATCCTTATATTTCTAATTCTATCTCTTCTCTTTATTCCACAAATATCTTGTAAGCCTTTCATTTCTAAAACCTCAACTTTCTTTTTTTTTCACTTTTAGGAATTGGTTATGCCCACATCTCACAGAACAGTTGGAACAAATTGATAGTCGACAATTTTCATTTTTACCATTCTTCATTTTTTAACTTTTTTCATTATTCCCTAAGGCTACTTAATATTCTTTTTTTCACCCTCAGCAACCTATGGTCAATCTATTCTTTCATGCCTGCGAAAAGCCCCAAATATCCGTTCCTAAGTATCCAAAAACTGTCGTCTCTGCTAGGCTTTCCCCATTCACCTTATGATATCCAACCCGATTCATATAATATACTATAATATATAATAATATATATATATTAATATAATATATATTATAGTATATATATATAATATATTATATATAATATATATATATACTATATATATATTATATATATAGTGCCGTAATCGTACATATAATAATTTTACAAAGGATACTAATTAAGTACAACCAGGACCAGTATCGTTAAGAATCGGATCTCTGGTGCAACAGCTTATAATAAATCTTGTACAAGGATAGTCCTGTGTTGGACATAACTGGTTCATTCTTTATTGTCTATTATTCTTAAGGTCAACTCAAGGTACTCTGTCCCCAACTGCTGACTGCCGCTTGCAGGGAGCTCAGTAGGTGAATGATCAGAGAGCTAGACATCTTGGCACTCTCTTGGTCCAAAATTTTTACTTTAATTGAAGTCAGATTTAAAGTATTTAATTACGTTTTTTAATGAGTAAACATTATTTGTTTGAACAATATGAAATATACTTATTTGTGTTCTTGTAAAATAATCATAAGAAGTAATTAATAAAGAAATAATATAAACACGTTTCGCTATTTTCCAAAACCATCTTATAATTTGCTATATCAAGGTGATCTCGTAAATAGGGCAATTAACATATAGAGTCAGCTCATTGTATAGTAATTTGGTGAACCCAGGACAGTGACAAAGCTCCCTTTATGATCTGTGGGGCAAGCATAACAATTAAAAAAAAAAGTGGTGAAAGTGAACGTGAAAGTGAAAAATGCCAATAAACAAATAAGTGAAGTAACTCATGTACTAAAAAAAAAACGAAACAAAAAAAAATAAATAAACCACTGTATTTTGCGTTGGTACAATAGCTCTCATAAACTTTATTATATAAGAAGATTACAACCGTTATTGTAAAAGTCGCTAGTCGTTTGAAAAAGACCGCCTTTTCTAATAATATCACCGGCGCAAAAAAAAAAAAAAAAAATTAAGAAACGCGTTGGAGAGCAGAAGAGACTTTCACATGCCCTGCCATAAAAAAAAGATCCCCCCCCCCGATTAAGACCGTACAGGGGTAGGGGAAAGTCAAGTACTACCTCAAAAGCATCTGCGAAAACTTTCGACCGTTTCTCCCTCTTCCCCCCAAATCTCCTATTAGTGAGAGAAGAATAAATTCGAATGGGAGGGAAGTTAGGACGCTGTCACACCCCGCTATAGTTAGATCTGTTTATCCCCGAACAGTCTCTCCCTCCTTGTGGAGACTCCAAAGACACATAGTCTGCCTAATTGGTGCCATTCCAGTAAGTAGATGTGGCGTAATGTTATTAATGGAGCGCTGGTTACACACGACGTTAGCTGTATTCCAAACTTTATGGGTAGACGATCCACAAAGAGCGCGTGAAATATAGCCTGCCCGTCCTCTCCCCATGATAATCTAGCCGACCATCAGTATTTTCATTGGTGGAGATTGCTTTCAAAAGTTGATAACTTATATAAAAACTTTTATAGGAATGACTACGAAACTCCCCATGAAAGGGGGGCAGTAAATCATCTTCAAGGAAAACATTTCTCGATACACGTTGTGGGATGTTGGAAATCTAACAATACAACCAATCAACGAACAATTCCCCGTTCAGAAGAGGCTAAAGTAAACAAAGAGTTTCTTCCGAAGATGAAAAGAAACTCTCTAGAAGTCTCTCACCAGTCGCAGGACAGAGCTTGAAGTGAAGCGTGCTGTGCCCAAACCTAACCAGAACAGAAGAACAACCACAATCTCAAAATAGAAAAATGCTCCGAGAGAACGTCGACAAGCGAAACACTGTAACTCCGCAGGACTGTTAGGTTTCCTACTTAGATATGTTAGCACATGCCATTCGGAATTGATTGTCCGATGTATTCTTTGGTAATTCCCGCCAAATAGAAGAAGTCGGCAAACCCTGAGTCTATCCCTCCAAGAGAAGGCCAAGAAAGCGCTAATCTTGAACCCCCTCCCACAGGAATGTAGCGGGGCGGTTAAATATGTTAGTGAAAAATGATTTGTATTGTTAATTAAGTTTGCAGTATTAAATAATTCTCATGTGTCAACTAGTAGGGTTAATAATAAAATAATCAATAATAATAATAATATAATAATAATAATAATAATAATCAATAATAATAATAATAATAATAATAATAGTTATGATGGAATTATAATGAGTATAAGAATAGCAATAATAGTAAATAATTTAGCTTTTGATAATTTTCAGAGTAACGACGAACAGCAGCTCCTGGCCATGTACAAGGAAGGTCATCCTCCTTCCAAACGAGCTCTGAGTGGTCCCGATTATTGATAAGAGTATCGATGTGACCCATACGATACCCACCCTGGCCTCTAGCGCCCACAAAATATATTAATTACGGATGCTCCGATAGGAGAAAGTCCGGTTATGAATAATATTAATGTAAAATAATGTAGGAAATTTATAACTTTAATTAAATACAGTTAAAATAATCAAAAGTTTTTCATTTTAGATAGTGGTAGTGAGCTCAATTTAAGTCCTATAGATGGGGACGATAATATATCGATTATTGGTCAAATTAAAGACGTCAATGATACTGTAATTGATATATACTCTCGCGAAATTGTTACAATTGATTTTGGTTTAAAGAGAACTTATGATGTTGAATTTTTAACAACCAGATTACCTATTTGTATTCTAGGAATGCCGTTTCTGAAAAAATTTGCTTTCAATATTAATTTTGAATTGGATACGTTAACAGACACTCAGAGCAAAGAATGTATAAATTTATATGGTAACAAGATTTGTAGGGATAATGCTTTCATTCACTCTCTCTCTCAATTTTCTTCTTCTGTAGTTTCTAACGAACTTTTTAGCGATATATCAATAATTAATAATCTTGTAATTGAATTTAGGCATTTGTTTGTAAATTCATATTTACCGGGAAATTTTAACGTTCGAGAAAAGCAACTTAAAGTTTGGGATGACTTGTTCAAAGAATTTGGGGGAGGGGAGAATGCGGAGTCGAAACTTAAGAATAGAAATGGGGGGGAGACACCTTTGTTGTACGGGGGAGAGAGTAGACTCGCATTCCAACTGCTATTTTGAAGGAAATAGCTTCGCTTTTTCTTTATAAAGTTAATATAAGCGGTCCCCCCATAAAACTTAAACCATGCCGAATTCCTCATAAATTATTCGAACAAACAAAGAGAGAGTTATTAAATTTATTAAAAGCGAAAGTTTTAAAGAGAACGCCATCGCAATGGAGTTTTCCCATCAGTGTGCTAGAAAAAAAAATTATGGCCGTGTGAGAATTGTCTGTGACTTTAGAAAGCTTAATTCAGTTGCTAAAAATGACGTATTTGCTATGCCTAATATAAATGATATATTTAGTTCGCTTCATGGGACAAAAGTATTAAGTAAACTTGATTTGACAAACGCCTATTATCTATTGCCTATTGCAAAAGCAGATCAACAATATTTTAGTATTAGTACAATGATCGGTAATTTTACTTTTAATGCACTACCTCATCGGGATTAAGAATTTCGAGTGTCGTGTTTTCTTTGAGACTTTTTCTATATTACTTCAAGGCATTCCGTGTTAAACACGTGTAATCTAGATGACATTACCTGAAAGAATATATCAGCCCACGTGTCCGTGAACTTAACAAGTATTTGAGATTAAAATTATTTTTGAAATTTGTTTAAATAGAAAAAAGTGCGAATTGGGGTAAAAGATAAGTTAACTTAGGTTTTTGATTTGACAGAAACTGGTAATTACACCATTATCCGGAAAAAAGTTAGTGAAATAATTAATATTCTCGCATATCAACAATAAAACAAATGCGTTCGCTTGTCGGTAGAATTTCATTTTATCGCCAAAATATACCCTGCTTTACAAATCTAACGCTGCCTTTGTATAGTTATTTAAAGGGAAAGAATAGCGTCTAATAAAAAAATCGCGTGGTTGCCCGCTGCTGAGCAATCGTTTTTTGGGATATTAAAACAAGCAATTAGTCACGCTCTACGACTTAAGGTTCCCAGCCATTGACTGACGCCGCTCAAAGTTTATATCTATGCAAATAATAAAGCTTTTAATACAGTAATCATGTCGGACGATGAGAATGGAACTCCTTTTGCTTTTTATAGTGGGTCTTTTAATGTGACGGAAAAACAATATTTGCCGGTAAATAAGCTTTTGTTAGGATTAGCAAAATTATTTAAGAAATATGGGGAAATTTTGGCGGGAAAGAATGTATGTATCTGCGCGTTGGTATATAAAATAAATCATGCTAATGATGTACAAAATTATAATGCTAGGGAATTGAGGGAACTAGCCATCTTGAGTACTTTCAATATCACGATGGAGTTAATTACCGAAAATCAAAATGCTTTATTAAAATATTTACTTGCAAATAATATTGCCCAAGATGAGGACGACGTAGGACAAAATGCAGTTCCAAATAGTGTAGGCTGTGACTCCGCCCACCTAGTCACTACAGCCAATGAGCGGTCAGCTGGGACTAATACAGCTTCTGACGTAGGCGCTATTAACTTGGTAATGAATGAAAGTGCACCGAAAGACCTATCTGATCTAAATGAAAACAGCGGTCGCGCTGAAGCGGCCATATTGGAAACTGCCAAAATAAATTTAATAACAACGTTTGATAAAAATGCAAAAATATTAGTCTCGCATTTTAAACGAGATTTGGACTTCGAAGAAATTAGACAACACCAACAGTCTGAAAAGTATCTTAGCGATCTGATGTCTAAGAATAAGAGAAAACAACTTTGAAGTTAATAAAACAGAAATTCTTTTATAACAAAAAAGAATAATCTAAATCTAAATAATCTTAAACTATGCGCGCGTTTTTGTGCCTAAAAATAGTGTGCAGAAAGTAAATCCATGCGAACTACTATCAATAAAGGACCAATAAGGGGTGATATAAGATACCCTCCTTGTATAAAAAATTGTTTGTGTCTCTAGCACATGCAATCTAAAAAATAAAAGTTTGTCCCTCAACGGTGCTCAAGCATGTCAGCAAAAATAAAACTGTACAGATATAAGTCCTAAATTACGGTGTCTTTAAAGAAGTAACCAAGGAATTTGAAGCTGTCATTGTGGATATTCTTCAAGTTATTCCTAATACCCCATGCGAGAGGCATTACAAATATCTACTTACGTTCTAGACCGCTACATGTAAGTCACTTGTTCACGGTGCCTCTCAAGAAATAAATTTCGGCTGAAATTATTGAATGCATTTCATTCACAGGACTTTTCCGTTCTGCGAAATCTCCTCTAAGGAGTCGATTATGAATTCGGATCATGTATATACGGAGAGCAGATTTACTAATCAGACAATTTCGAGATGAAGTCTGCCATCGGCGAAATAGCCACACATGGCGGAACTACTGAACACCACCGCGAAACCTCCTAGGGGCGAATGGCCCTCATTGAGGTCAAGCAGAGAACATTGTGCCTGATCAGATGTGTTAAGGCAGAACATGATTATCCCACTCTCCCAGACTGCACGTCTCTATCCATACGGTTGTTCACAGACTCGCGCCGAAACAAAGATGGTATCGTCCCCGCACAATTGCAATGTTGGGCCAATAACGACTATCAAACCTGAGTGGATTAGTTGATCCTGCTTCGGAGACGGCCCCTATAGAATATAATGCATATATTAAAAAGGTAGCCTCGCTTTTAGCTCAGCCGCTGGCTCCACACACACCAATTATAAATGAATGGACCACAAACTCTCTTCAAAAGGGTTACATAAAGCGAAGTTTGTCGTGAGACGGCAGACACAGTTTAAATGTCGGTATTAGAGCCTCTGCTAATGTCGGCCCTTTAACGTTACAGCGGGTCACACTGGAAATTTTGAATTTGATTTTCCCTAACTCTGGTGAAAATCCGTAAATTTTCCCTGAGCAGCGTGTTCGTTACTTTTGGCGTATAAAATATCTGATTAATCATTATTGCAGCGCCTATTACTTTCAGCTCATACATTAATTCTTGAAAACTTACTTTTAGAAACTGTTCATCATCATGGATGAATTTAAAAAAATATTTTTATTTTTTTTAGTAATCAGCCTATACCTTCCCCATAGCCGTCCAACTCACTCCTTTTCTATTTTTCCAAAAGTAAACCAGTTTTATTTATACAAAACGGATAATAAATTAAAAGCTTACATAATAGGCCTAGGTGATAACGTCCACTGTGATCACAAAAGTTCTAAATTGGGAGAGATTTTAGGTTAACTTTTTCTTCTCAGCTCTGAAATTTTGATTTTATAGCGTCTTCTTCTGTCAAAGCTTTCAGTTTTAATACTCTTTTTTCTGCCTTCAAGTTTATAGATCTGTATGGATATTTTCTTTTTTCAACCTTTATATTCTCTTCTTTTTCTTTGGTTCTGTTTTGAATCTTTGAGATGTTCTTCATATCTCCTTTGGGCAGCTCTTACATTTGTCAACATTTATTGCGTGATAGGAACTTTATGAATACTTTCTATAAGATCTTACAGCATTGTGCACTGTTCTTTGAGAAATTAAGATAATGTTCTTTCAGATTCTCCACTAAAAATTGCTTAATTATAGAAAACCCTCCTCCTTCCACTGTCATTTCCATGCGAAAATATCAGTCCTATTTAATAATTTGCCAACAAATTCCACATACCATTGAATTCCCAGGTACTATAGTAAGCCGTTTGCTTTTTAACCCCGTGGCTGCATAACGGTGGAGCGAAAGGAGTCGCATGGCAGAGGTCGCGGTTCGAATCCAGGTAGAAATTAACCTAGAGAAGTTCCCCTCTTGAATAGGGTGTCCGTGAGGTGCGAACTTTTAACAAAAAAAAAACTAATAAGACTCTTAGAAAGACAATCACCATCCAAAAATATTTTGAATTTTTAATTCAAACGTTTAAAGTTGTTAATAATGAAGCGAATGATTGTGCTTTTGGCTTTCTAGAAACAAATAGGGAGCAAGTCCATGGTTAAATCACATATTTACATTTCATCGCCCCCATTTTTAAATTTTGAAGCTACCACACTATCTGAAACATTAATTTTAAATGTTTTCCCTTATATCTGCACCCGAGTTTAAAGACATTTCATCATCCACCACCTTTAATCCCCCATAGTATTTCAGATCCTGTAACTAACATCATCTTTAATGCAATAAGATGAAACTGATTGATAAAAACGATTTTGGTTGGTTATTATAGAACACTCAGGTCATTTACAATCGGTTGAGTTATGATTAGAAGTTATGGAATGGCAAAATTCAGTGCACACAACTTTCACTAATATTTGTATTATTAGAACACATAAACAAAAAAAGTTTTCATGATGGTTGATTCCTGCCGAGTTTTGATTAAATTCAAAGGAGTTTCCCTCTCTTGAATGTGAAACTTCGGCTTGGCGTCCCATTTTTAGATAGATCAAATTCTTTTTACATACTTACTGTTTGCCTTGGTAACTATCAGGCTCCTTACCCACCACCTGATAACTGTGGGTTTCAGCTTGACGCCCACACCATTGGTCATTAAGTTATTTATGTTAAAATCATTTAATAATTAAAATAAATATTAATTCAAAATGTCGAAAATTCCTACAGAACTTCGTCAAACCTTAAAAAAAAAAAACCTAAAAAGTATAAATCCCTAAAAGAAAAAGATATAAACAGATTAAGTCATAAGTCATACAGTCCTAAAACACAATTCATAACACCATCACCTTCAAGTCAAAAGGAATGAACTTGAACAACCTCCTCTACGAATCAGAATAGGAAGAATAGTAGGTATAGTGAACTCTAAAAATAGAAAGAAACAGGATAGAAGTAGATTTTTGGAATGTCATACCTGTTATACCACCCTTTTTTCATTCACTTATCAAATACATCTCTTATTCCACAATTATACAGTAAGGAAAAAAATAATATCAAAAATCTGCAACTTGGTTCATGGATCATTCTTCAATATTTTTGAAATTTTTAAATATTGCCCGTGAATTCTTTTTTTGGAACTTCCCTTACTTTCAGCATATCTTAAAAGGTTTCCCTGACCAATTTTTTCCCGTGACTTTCCCTGACATCCCCTGACTTTCCAGAAAGTGTGAACCCGGTAATAGGCAGGAAAATAAAAAATCTAGCAAGAAATGTGAAGTAGATTTATGAATGTCATTCCTCGCCCATCTTTTTCCATTCACTTATCGATACATCTCTTATTCCACAATTAATATTGTAAGGAAAAAAAAAATAATCAAAATTTGAATACTTTATTTATACATCTTTCTTCATATTAATTTTGAAATTTTGAAATTACTACTTTTTTGGATTTCCTGACTTTCAGCATAATCTTAAAAACGTTTCCCTGACCTTTCCTTGACCAATTTTTTTTCCTCCTACTTCCCTACATTCCTGACTTTCCAGAAAGTGTGAACCCTGCGTTATAAAAGTTAATAAACAGAATGTACTTATCGAAAAAAATAGGAAGCCTCATTTAGAAAATTTAAGAAAACATTTCAGATACTATTTCAACATATGTGATTTTGAAAGAGAAAATAACACCTAATAAAAAAAAAAAATACTAATCCATTTTCTTTCAGATGGTAAAAACACCTAAGGTAAAGGTGTTACATAGAAATGATTAAAAGGGGTTGCCTCCCGTTGGAGCTCTATTATTTTAGGTGAAAATTATTATTTTACTCTCTAACTTTAGTAGCCACTGTCTAATCTATCCTAAACTTTTTATAAAAATTATCAGAAGGGGGTGTTACAGGCACTTGTGGGATAACCATTATGTACCGTAATCGGTACATAGTATAAAATTTACAAAGGATATATGTAAGTGCAACCAGGACAGTATCTTAAGATCGGATCTCTGGTGCACAGCTATAAGAAATCTTGTACAAAGAAAGTCCTATGTTCGACATAACTGTTTCATTCTTTTTTGTATATTATCAAGGTCACCAAGGTGACTCTGTCCCCAACTGCTGTGCCGCTTGCAGGGAGGTCAGTAAGGGTAAAGAACCCATAGAGCTAACATCTTGGCACTCTCTTGTCCAAAAATGATACTTTAAATTGGGAATCCGAATTAAATAAATTAGTTTGATATTTAAAACTTACGTTGCACTTTTTAACAATAGTGAAATAACTTGATTTGTGTTCATGTACAATAGTCAATAGTATATTTAATCTATATAATAAGTAAATGATGATGTTTAAGAAATTGCTTTTCGCTATTCCAAAACTATCTTATTATTTGCTATATCAAGGTGATCTCGTAAATAGGGCCAATTAACATTATAGAGGTCAGTCATTGTATATATATATACTATGTAGAAATCTACAAGTTTGCATACATATATATATATATATATACTATATATATATATATATATATATATATATATATATATATATATATATATATATATGATATATAATATATATATATATATATATATATATATATATATATAATAATATATATATATCAAGGTGGGCGCGCAAAGTTTAAACTTTTAGAGCGCAAACGCAAAAACGCAAAGTGGAAAAACTTTAGTCCGCAAGCGCAAAACGCACAATTTTTCAAAAAAATTAGTCCGCAATTAAGCGCAAAGCGCACATGTTCACAGAATTTCACAAATTTTTTTTAAAAACACAAATTTAGGAAAGCGCAAAAAAAATTTAAAAATAAAGCGCAAGTATTTAAATTTAAAAAGATGAATTATTTAAAATTTTGAATTGAAAGATCGAAATATATCATCTATTATAATATAATAATTCTTAATCTTAATTTAAAAATTTGTGATCTCCTCCTCCTCGCCCTCCTCTTGCATTTGGTGAGAGGTCATAATTTTTAATCATATAGATAAATTGTTCCAAAAATTGCTGGAATGCTATGGTTGCCTCTTTTGCTCTTAAAATGTCGGAGCCTTGACTAAACAACCTCTCCAAGGTGCCACTGAGCTGGCTAATGGGGTATTGATAGTTAAATAAACAGAGTCCAGCCGCAGACCTCCTGGTATTAAACGAAACAGGTTCATATGAAAGGGGGTAACTGTGGTGAACATTTACTGCAGCCCAGCTATCCAAGATATGTCCCAACTTCTCCTCCAGAGTTGTCTGCTGGATATTTGTTGATATTAATTTTTCTCAAATATTAAAGAAATATCAAAAACCTCAAATCTTTTTTTTTTCATTTGAAACAATTTATGTCAGTGTTTTGTGACTACATAAGTAATGGGGTGAAATGGCGATGTAAATACGTATATCTATATAATAATATTATATATATAATAATATATATTATATATATATATATATAATATATATATATAATATATATATATATATAATATTATATATATATTATATATTTAATATATATATTAAATACAAGACGATGCTGAAAGTTTCCAAATTATAAAAATAACTCGCCATAAATGGGTCAATTCAGACTCAGTCACATCACCTTCAGTGCCTTAATGTGGACGAGTAAAATGTCGATGCAAATATTACACTTTTATTCCTTCCAGTAATCCTGGGTTTGGCAGCTTGGCTACTTCCCCCCAATTTAATCCTACAATACCACCCGAGTTTTGAAGTGAGGAATTGCTGGGGCTGTTGCCTATATAGCAAATCAAATCATCAAAGATACTGCTGAAACCTCGGTTCAAAGCCCTTTTGTTTCCCTTTGTCTGTCTTGTCTTAGTTGGTGAAAATAGGAGTTGGCAATAGTTAATATTTTTAACAAACTGGCTCTGGATTTCCCGACCTTCTCTTGAGCCGGAAGAGATTAGCCAATAGGACTCCCGCGTACGCATTTTTCTCTTCCTGCAACATATCAAGCCTCACAGCAATAGGCGTCATTATTTCGATGTAGCGTGGGGGTTTTCCGCAATTACCTCTTATCACTTTTATAAATACTGGATGACAAGGTTTGCTCCCAATACAATGTTGGATTTGTGTCATGCGGCCATCAAGGTCTTCTTAAGCATGTCTTATAAAATCGATAGGAATTCCCAGCGAAGTATCACTTGGTGTTTTTAAGCTTTGTCCAACTCCTTCTTAATCCTCGCAGCAAGTTGTAGTTTTCCCTGTTTTGGGCATTCCACAATTCTTGTTTGGTAAGTGTGTTATTAAATGGATTTTTGGCACCAGAGGACTACCGAGGAACATTTGAAACATTCCTTAGTAGCAAGATTTTAATGTCAGGAAATGCAACGGGCGATGCTTAGTAGGCTAAGGCATATCATGTTCTCAAGCAGATTTTCTAGCTGAGAGGTTTTGTCTGCAGAACCTCTGTGTCACTAATATGCTTCATCTCTTCATGCGTAACCTCTATGCTTTGCAATCGTACCTGTTCTTCTTCCTCTTCGTCACCCGTTTTTCTGCATGAGCATCCACCGGAAAGGCTGCACCAGAAATTTGCACCGTTATATGTTGTAATGCAGACAACCTGAAGATAAATTTTTTACAACTTTAGGTTGTTTTCCTTATTAATTTGGATTTAATTTTTTTTCAGCATTACGATATTATTTTTCATAATGATTTTTACTGACCTTATGCTCCAATGCCAAATTGTTTTATGAATTCCGTATATGTTTGGCTGGGACTGTGCAGTCTGAGAAACAGATAAACTCTCTACAGGCAAGGACCGCCCTCTCTCTCTCTTCAAATATTCAAATTAATGGCCCAGTGCCGTCATCCCCAGAAACTCCTGTTTGTTGTTCCCTATTTAGGTGTCTTCGGTTGTGGCCACATAACTGACCTTACTGATAATGTGGTTAAATCAGCCTTCCCTATTAGTCAATGAACATCAAGATCCCTCATCAACTTTCTTCTGGAGAGGAGGTGGAAATCAGAGTTCAAGTAGGACAGAAAATTCGACAAAGACCTCAGACTCCACAATGTGAATATGCCCAATATGTCATGTAGTAAGAAATCTAGAAGCAAAATATTTGATGAGAAATGATATTAATCACAAATGAAACAGTATCTTCAAATCGAAAATTTTGTAATGGACTGTATTCTGTTATTTTTTTAAACTGTTAGTTGTGACACCACTTATAGTTAGCCTGTACTTAAAATAAAACCATTTACTTAATATAAAATGAGAGCTCTCTTCTGTTAAATATTTTCGACATAGACTGGTGAATGATGGTCTGACGCTTTTTGCTGGTTGTCTCACTGTCTGTTGAGCCAGCTCCGGCCCCGCTTGACCCTCCTTCAATTTGCAGTAACACAGTCCTTTGTGCAAAAAGAGGGATGTTTCGCTAAAAAAGTTTACACTAACTAAACATTCTAATCCATGAAAATAAATGTGAAATATTTAATGGTTGAATTTTAAAACTAAAAGAAAATAAAAATTTCAAATAAAAAGTCATCGTGTAAGTTACTTATGATCAAGTAGTGCGATTTCAAGCTATGTTTTGATTTAATGTCAAAGCTGAACGGTTTTTTTTTTTTTTACATTGGAAGGCATTCAATCTTTCCCCTTGTACATCACTCTATTACCTTCAACTATCTTTCTTCTTGCTCTTGAACAGACCTAAAGTACTGAAT
>JABUQX010032056.1:0-5000 GCA_015478945.1 Trachelipus rathkii
GCAGAAAGGGAAGGAGGAGGGGAAAGAAGAGGTGAGAGGGAGGAGAAGGGGGAGAGGAAAGGCAGGTCCGAGAAAGAAGGAGGGGAGGGAAGCGCGGGTCTGACGGACTGCGAGCAAAGAGAGGAGGGAAAGGTTAGGGAAACCGGCGACGGGGACGAAGTAAGGGCAGGGGGAAAAGGTGGGAGGGCATAAGAGAAGGGCGCGGGTCAAAAGGGGGGAGCAAAGGCTGCGGCGTGTGGGAAGAATGAACAAATGAATGTAGTCGGGCGAAGAAAGAAGGAGGTCTCAGCAATCGGTGATTGAAAAACGTAAGAACTGACTTCTTTGACTGGTAAACCGTTTGGATGAAGTAACGGTACCCAGTCTGCTGTCGTGAGCATTCTAACAGAGTAGCTCAACGTATTTGGTTTGAAGAAAGAATGGTAATTAGCACAATGCAGTCCTTGTACAGTGTCGCAGCCACCAAACTCAATGATATTCAAAGAGCATCTTGTGGCGAACATGCGTCAGTACGGGTAATTTTCTAGCAAGAAGCCGCAAGTATATTTATATTAATGTACTGTATCAGGTACGTTTTAATCAGCAGCAGCGGGACCACTCTGCTAGGAAGCCATCAAAAAGCTGCGAATTCCTGGCGGATTGACCGTCAGGCGGTTTCATTAACATCGATTGAAAACCGATTGAGAGGACCCATCTCAGATTAGTTTGAGCATCTTCCAGTCGAATGTACTTTCAATGGATTGTTTATGGAGATGTTTTAAATGGCAATTTTCGGTAGTCGCCTGAGCGAGGTCATTGCATATAGAAACTATTCGTTGGTTGAGACTAACTCCTCCAGCATGCATTTCATCGGTGTTTTCCGTTATAGACACGATAAGCCTTGCGAAGGAGGACCGCTGGAAGCTTCCTCCGCTTACATTCGCAGGAGTTCAAAGCTTAATACGCATTTTTGTCTCGAGATATGTATACATACTCAGCGGTTTTTAATTATCTAAGCTGATTCAGTGTAGCAAGTTGGTGAGAAGCTTTCGAAACTAAAAGACCTCGCACAAGATCTTAAGCGTTCGCAACAATAACGTCAGACTGTAGGTATCTTGCTCAAATTTGGGCTTATTATGGTGTCAATCGACGCAGACAATGACCAACCGTTTGAGCTTGTTGATGAACTGCTAATAAAAGATTTCGGCGCCGAGAATTCTCTGTGAGTTCTTCATTGTTTCTTCTTTAGTTCCTGCTCAGAGACGGCATATAATCGTTCCGAAGCTTTGCATTTTAGTAAATTTAATATTATACTATATTTCTTGAGAGAGAGAGAGTGGGTTGGAGTTAAACCTTTTATTTCAGTCTTTTATCATAGAGTTAAGTTATTATAGTAATTTTTAAAGTTTTAATTCATGTAGAGGATTGAAGAATAGACGTATTCGCAATCGCGCAATAGACGTCACACACAGTTTATTTATGGGGATCATTGATTTAAAGGTTGCCGACGCATCCGTGCATTACGTTGGATAGCTCTCTACGCAATACACACCACGACACACTCCCACTCTCTATTCCTCTCTATCGTTAATCAATGTTTCCTGCGACAACATCTAATCAAGCCCCTAAGATTGTCATTGAACACACTATACCTTAGATCTATATCTCTTATTCCTATATCATAGTTCACTACTATATCATTAACACAGGTAAAATACCCTCCATGCAAAACCCTAGCCCACCCAAGACTTAGTCCCTTTAATATCTCATCGATTTAATTGGCATCAGCCACATTCCTACCATTCACACTATCCTATCTACTATCTCTGCATGTCATCTGTTTCAACTTTTAATCCAACATATTTCCTTACAATATAAACTCGCATACTTGTTCATTCGCTCATCATCTAAACAATGACTTCACAACTGCAGAATACAATATAGGAATATAACATATAGCATGAAACTCATATATATTATATATTATATATATATTAATATATATATAATATATATATATATATATATATATATAGTATATATAATATATATATATAATATATATAATATTATATATAATTATATATATATATATATATATATATATATATTATATATTATTATATTAATATAGATATAGATATATAAATACATTTTTTTCCTTTTCAGGTGTTCTTTATGTATATATATTTGTACATAAAATTATGTGTATATAATATATATATATATACTATATATATATATAATTATATATATATAATATATATATATATATTATATATATATATATATAATAATATATATATATATATATATGTTGTGTTTGGAATTGATATTCCTTGTCCCGGACTCGAGGACTCTGCCAATTTTAGTATACTCGGACTCGGTCAAATTCAGCCAAGTCCAACAATAAGTAACACGTGAATGAATTTTTTTTTTCAACTTTTTTCTTCCTACCTTTTCTTTTAATCTCCACCGATGGCAAAGCCAGAGGTCAACCAAATTCTATCGGGTAAGAAAAAAAACAGGTGCATGGTTAATTTAAAGGCCGACATGCCCTGATAAGATTGAGCATATCGGTTAAGTCTGGGGGTCAGAGTTGGACAGAGTAAGGATGAGAATTTTGGTAGCTCTCGTAAGAGAAGAAATACGACTGGAGAGTTGTAGAAAGAGAGTGGAGAGAGAGTGGATGAAAGCAGAAGAGTTGATAAGAGGATAAGTTCTAGACTCCACCACCAATGTCATTTGCAACTAATTTGACTGGTGAAACAATCCCTTTATTTTTTACTACGCATACAGGTGTATGTTACGAAAGAACTTCAAATAAATGAATTATTCGATGAAAATAGAAATGTAAAGATTCAGAAACGGTTCAAGCAAGAATCTTTAATATATTAACAGTCACAGTTTTAGAAGAAGTCTTGTTGAACAATTATGGAATGTATTTGATTTTGATTTGATTTTTGTTTGAAAAAGGTGAGAATCACTGAAAAAAAAACAATAATGCGCAGGTCTAGCCAATTCAATTTGTTTGCATCCACCATGTTTCCAATAACATGAATGAATCTTGAAATCGGGATTCGAGCTCAATCAACAGAGACAAAAGATCCTTTAAACGCTGATTCAAAGTGTTCTCCGATAGGTTGTTCTTCCTTATTAAAATATAAAATCGAGTATTTGAATACTAAAGTAGCAGTAATACATAACAGAAGAATCCTTTACTGCAGCATCTATTATATCATGCGATGTTATTTCCACATGTCCTGAAATCGAAATAAAATATATGTCTGACATTCATTCAGTAATTAATAGATTAATTTTATGTCAAATAATGTGTTCATAAACTTTTTTTTTTTTATATTGCCATTGATAAAGGTAGAGAAATTGTAAAAATAGCTAACCCATAGTGTTGATTTTTGGACATATTAAATTACAAGAAAAAATAATTAAGTAAAACCTATATTGCATATAGGTTATTATAATAAACAATAACTAACCAAAGTTGACGTTTAGAACATCGTATGAAAATTTTCATTATACCGGAGTTGCAATCCATGGAACTCCCATCCCTTTTTTTAATTAACATTTTAATAATTTGGCAATAACAGTCATAACATTGAAAAAAAGATCAGAATTTTTTACTGATCGTATGAAAGTATATTTACATGAGTTGCATTGCCTTTTAGGGTATACAAACACCTTTTTTTAAATCTGTATATCAAGACACCCGTACACTAAAATAAATATAAGTTAAGGTAATATAAGATAAGATAAGGAAAGCTAAGTCTTTCAATTAGATTTTTTTTTAACCTACCTATAATAAGATAGGAAATAATAAAATATGATAAAAATCCTCCTATGGAGTAATTCTACCGCCTGCTGGGAGAAAGAACCTGGCCCTAGCAATTAACATACTCACGGGCCCCAGGTTCTACCAGCAAGGGTGAATTACTCATAGGGTAATCTTATCAATCCTATATTACCACGCTGCACTTGATGAAGGAATGAGCAAGTATCCTTATCAATATATATTAGAACTAAGAAATATCTTACCGATCAATAAATACATATAGTAAAGAATGATCATTATTTTTGACAGTCTTACAGTGGCAGTATTAATATCAATACCACCACAACATCCATAATTTCTTAAGTGTTCGTATTCACGCCTTCGTACAGCTGTCTTCTAAAGACACTCTTTCTACAGCGGAGAGTTAAACAGTCAGTCTAATTCAGAAGTTTTGTCTAGTCAAGGATTGTGCATGATCATTTGAGTCGAAACAGACATACAAACTTAAAATCTTATTTTTGATCACTTATGATATTTTATTAAGTCATCAATCAAATCTGTCCTTGTAAAACCCATAACTGGAGGAGAAGAGAGAGAGAGAGGGGGGGGTAGGGAGAGAGTGCATGCACCAGGAATCCGAGGAGGCATGCATGCAGCTTTCCTAAAAATATATAATATTAGTAGTGGGGTCCAAACTATGCTACCAACTAATGTGATGGAGGAAGGGATTCAAAATACAGATAATTAATTGAAAAATGCGAGCGAGCAGAGATGAAAGATTAACTTTATGTGACAAGGTCAAATGTCTACATTGGGGGCAAGCCGGAACGAGCGATTGCAAACATCTTCTAGTAACTAGCCATAATAATATCTCAAGACAACATAAAATCAATTCCCTGCTGGAGTATAATAATAATAATAATAAATCAATAATAATATAATAATAATTAATAATAATAATAAATAATATATAATTAATAATCCATAAATACAGACATACTGTTTATAGAAACGGACTAATATATATTGAAAAACGTATGAAACTGAAGCTTAATATTTTATCTTATGATGGTGTAATTTGTTTGTATAACTGTATATTTAACTGTAATGTATAATTGGCATATTTAAATATTCCTTACCTATCTTTTTTTTCTATCATTATTATTATTATTATTATTTAGTTAATTTATTATTTATCATCTTCTTCATCTACCTTTTTTTCGCCCAAGAT
>JABUQX010032056.1:10000-15000 GCA_015478945.1 Trachelipus rathkii
TTATTCCTTAAAAATAGGACAGAATTCCTTATTATTATATTTTGACTAGCAAGTTGCCGTATTAAGCCTTTTCATAATTCTTTATATACTCTGATAAGCTTCAGTGCTTTTTCCGCTCCTTGGTGGTTTCTCAAAATTAATCCATACAAAACAAAATGTTAAGATCATCCAAGTCGACCCCGAGTTTGCAGGACAGTAATAGATTGTCACACTAAAAACTACGAAAACTCCTCATGTACGTTTATTATCCTATTCATCATTCTACGTTTTTACAGGCTTTTGCCACCTGGAGAGATTCCTGTTTTAAGTAATATTTTGTCAGATATATGAACAGAGAAGATGCTCTAAACTGTATCAATGTAAGAAAATTCGCAATTTAGTTAATACTTTAACAGTCACAAAAGCAGATAACTAATTAATTATTATATATCTTTTTGATTATCAGGATATTTAAAATATCGATAGCATTTTGGGCAGAGAAAAGATTTCGAAATGGGTTTTGGATTTAAGCTTCTGTACTGAAGTCACAAAGCATAACAAAAAAGAAGATAGCTGCAACTCCTCTGTATTGAAGTCACAAAGTATAACAAAAAAGAAGATCGCTGCAACTAGAAGTGTTTTTGGAAGATTGAGAAGATCTTTCATTTGATGAGGTCAAGGATCCAGTTATTGGGCATCCTACTAAACCTACGAAGTTGTTCTCCGATTATTTTACAGAGCTTGATTCACATACCGCCCGTTATATAGTGTGAATCTCACAAACTGTGAAATTGTCGATGCAACAGAAGAGTCTGGAGCACTGGCAACGGCAATTCTTGAACTTTTATTAAGGGCATTGAATCTCAGAACAAATTTTTTTATCTCAAGAAAATGTTTCTGCCATTTACCAAACCTATCTTTATACTTAAAAACAATGTATAACAATAGGGCAAACCCCAAAGACTGTCAAAATTACTCTAGCATCAAATAGTCGTAATTTTAATGTTACATTAAAAATGAAACTACTTCTTCAAAACCTGAAGCAAATATTTTTTCACTGAAATTTTTGCTCCCTAATAAGATTTCTAGTAATTTTGTCTGATATTATTTTCATATTTAATGCAATTTAATTTTAATTTGATTATTTGGCTAAATATGTGTTTTATATTTGAAGTTGATTTATCAAGTATAACTGTACAATACAAATTTTTTCTGCATATATGACTATAGCCTCAATACAAGTGGAACAATGAACTATTTTGGATTCGAGTGATCTTTGTATTTTCCTATTTTGGTGTAATTAAATAAAAATATTTGTATACTGTATGATGTAATTTTAAAAGCAATTAGTTTGTTTTCTCTCACTTTCATGTCTAGGAGTTGTATCATTTACAAATAGTTAATTATTTTGTGGTTATGCTCAAGAAATTCTGTGACCCTAGTTTAGTTATACCTAATTATTATTCTTTGGTCAGTAAAACTGAGAGCGGCCTTAGTTGTAAAATATAATTTTATTTATATTAACAGTCTAAGGAGTTTAAAATGATGCCTAAAAAGCAGTTTAAGTAAATTTTTTGTTAAAGTTTTTTTATAGACTTCACAATCTATAATTTGAAAAACCCTGATAAATAAAAAAATCCCAATTAAATCAACTGGGCTATTTATTTTTTTTAAGGGTGTTATCGCCAACCTGTTACAAGATTATCTAGAAATCTTAAAACTATTCTAAATGTAATTGCAAGATTATTAAAAAGTCTTAAAACTATCCTAAATGCTATTACAAGATTATCTAAAAATATTAAACCAATCTCAAAATCTAAACACAAGGTTATCTTCCCAATAAACATGCGCATTATCTATCAGGTATTAATGATTAAAAAATGAACAATGACAAAAAATGAACAATGGCAAATTCATTTAAATAAACCATTTTTTTTATGTATAACAAAAACGGAACTACTATAGCATTCGATCTACAAATCTAGTCTAGTCTACATTCTACATTGCATATTATAACTACAGTATACATACTGTAAACTATAGTATATTTAGTACAATACAAACTTATTTAGAATAATTTTATACATAAACATTCAAATCTTAGAAATTTAAATTTATTTCACAACAAAATAGTAAATAAATAAAAAAAAAAGTTAAAAACTATCAAATTTATAGATCGCATATTATAAAGAAAGCACAACAGTAGACTGTATACTATCATTGGTACCAACAATCCTTTACCTGTTCTCTCTTACCTGTTCATTAACTTTGATGATATCGCATATAATTCTAGCAATATCCCTAGTATGACTTGGATATCTTTTCTCATAGTCTGAAACTGATTTCTCCTTTTCAGAAAGTAACAGAGGAAGAAGAGATGATACGGCACTCTCGTCTATGAATTCAACAGGTCCATACAATATGGGAATTCTCAAAATCACAGCCTCTAATAATAATAATAATAATAATAATAATAATAATAATAATAATAATAATAATAATAATAATAATAATAATAATATAGTTGTGGTTACTTGTGGCGGGTGGGTGTACAGAACCCACCACAGAACCTAAAGGAGATGCCATGATAGTTTGGAAATCCAACTCAATGGGTGAGTCATAACATAGTTCTTTTAATGCATGTCTAAGAAAAAAATTTGTGACATATCTAAAAAAAAAAATTCTCCTCATAATCAGAGATTCGATGGCATCTGTTCTAGTTCTTTTCAGGATAGACAACGCTTATTGGACATGAAAAAACTTTCATTTTCCTATCACTCTTGTTAATTTTCATCAAACTCGGGATCGTTGTAAGGATATTATTATACGAGCCAAGCATACTTTCGCTAAACGAAAGTGCGCTGGCCTCCTTGATTCTCCAACTGATAAAAATTCTGCAAATATGAGTTTCCTCCTCTTGTTCGCTCTGATAGATCTGTTGCCAACACCCATTCTGTTGGCCTTCATTTTTTTCATCCAATTCCAACCTAGACGATTCTGGCATCCCACCTCCTACTCCTTTCAGGTATCCTAAGTCTCTACCTGTGCTTTCACATTATCGGGTGAGCGAATAGTGGCCCGGACGGCATTCCTCCTCGTGTTTTCGGATATGCTTCTGTACTGGCTCCTGTCCTCGTTAAACTCTACTATCTGTGCCTTAATGTTAATACTTTTCCTCAATGTTGGAAGCGTGCATAAGTTCAGTCAATCCCGTAGAAGGGTAGCTGCTCTGATCCTTCTAACTTTCATCATATAGCGCTCGCTTGTATTGTCTAAAATCTTTGAAACTCTCCTTAACTCTCATATCCTGAATTATCTGAAATCTCATTCCCTTCTTTCAGATCACCAGTATGGCTTTCAACGGTCGAGGTCAATTGGTGACAAACTTTCCTATCACTTTTTCCCTTAAAGAATATAGGAGTCCTGTATTGTGACGTTTGACATATCTAAAGCTTTTGAATGGGCATGGCAAGCGTCATTACTCTCTAAGTTTCCTCCATTTGGGTTCTTCTTTCTCTTTGCTTACTCTTGTTTAGTTTTCTTTAGGATCGTTCCATATCGGCGCTTGTTGTTGGGGTGATCTCTTACTCCTTTCTGTTAATTGCAGTGTTCCTCTAGGTTCTGTTATGTCTCTAACTTTATTCGTACTTTTCATCAATGATCTTCTCAGCTGCACTTCTATCATTGTTCATTCTTATGCCGATGACTCAGCTTTACATTCATCCATTCATTTCAAATCTGCATCAACTTTCTAACTATCTCATTACAAAAGGTACTACAGCAGCATGTGCTCGAGGGAGTTAACCTCTTACATATTAAAACCACTGCGTCATCCTTATAGCAGAAGGAGTGCCTTGCTCGCACATGAATATTTTGTTTAGATTAAAATTTTCAGTCTTGCTCATTGTGGTGCTCCTCCTTTCTAGCGATCCCTTGTTTTGTGGAACACTCTACTATCATGTTTTTTCCTTCCTTATTTATTTTTACTCTCTTTTAAAGACTCCGCTGCGTCATCTGAGAGAATTACGTTAGGCTTAGAAGATTTTTTCTTTCATTTTATTATTCTGCCCCTCCTGCCCGTGAGTGGTGGAAACCTGTAAAAAAAAATAAATTAGTTCTGTTCTGTGGCGAACCAAAGATAATTTAATGGAATCAGCTCTCGGAGTTATATTTATGCTGCTCTATTTCTCTTTTTTGATCAATTGCTTCTCCAATATAACATATATCATATTCGTAGCAATTAGTTTTATATATGCAAGTTTAGATGAAATTGTTGAATTCAATTACCAGGATTTTCTGAAAGTACAGCCTTTTCCCCTTCATATTTGGTCTCTCCGTATTTGTTCAGAGGATTTGGAGAGTCTGAATCTTTGTATGGTGGAGAAGTTCCATCAAATACATAATCTGAACTAATGTAAATAAGCTTGCTTCCTGTCTGCTCTGAATATATATATATATATATATATGTAATTATATATAATAATATATATATATATATATATTACATAACGTAAGATACGTATACATAAATATATAAAATATATAATATTATATATATAATATTATATAAAAAAATATTACATAACGTAAGAACGTATAAATATATATATTGATATAATATAATATATATATATATATATATCTAGATTTTGTGTGGATCAAAATCTTTATATTGAAACAAATGATTGAGAAAAAGAGAGGAGAATAAATTGTATTTAGATTTTACGGAGTTTGCAACAGGCGTATGACACGGATTAATAGGGATAGGACTCTATTAGCAGCTGCTAGTGATATATGGTGTTGGTTGTAGGCTTCTGAATGGAATCAAAAGTATGTATGATGATAGTGAACGCGTGTGTAAGAAATAAATGGAGTTGAAAGTTGTTGTTTTAATATTAATATCGGAGTAGGGTGAGTTATGTCTCTTTGGTTTTCAATTTTATATATGGAGGTTAAGGTGGCAGCGGGAAGGTGTTTAGATATGATCGATGAAAAAATGGGAAAGAGAGTTGGAGGTCCTA
>JABUQX010032056.1:20000-42500 GCA_015478945.1 Trachelipus rathkii
TTTTGCAAATTATGATAAAAAGAAATTCTAGTCAGTTTTTTTTATAAGAAAAGTCTATGGGATTTTTTTTTAAATTTTGAGAAGCTGTAACTTTTTTTTCCCATTTATTTGGTAATTATTTACAAAAATGCCTCTAAACAAATTTTTATGAAAATCACAGCATAAACTCTAAAAAAAAAAAATAGAAATGAAGGATAAAAAAAAAAATATTTGTCAGTCTCTTTAAGAAAAAAAGTTACAGCCTCTCAAAGTTTGGCATTTTCCCATAGGGTTTTCTTATAAAAAAAAAAATGAACAGGCTTTAAGATCGGTTTAGGACCATCCTAATTCAGGCTACAATAAGATTTGTTAAGTATACTTAGTACTGTATACTTAACAAAACATATAACCTGAACTAGTAGGGTCCTAAACCAAGACCTAACTGGATGGATCTAAGTTAGGTCTAGGTTTATAGTATCATTGATCCATCTAGGTTAGGTCTCGGTTTAGGACCCTACTAGTTCATGTTATGATATGTTTTGTTAAGTATTCTGTGTATACTTAACAAATCTTATTGTAACCTGAACTAGGTTAGTCCTAAACCGATCTTGAGGCCCATTCAGTTTTTTAATAAGAAAACCCTATAGGAAAATGCCAAACTTTGAGAGGTTGTAACTTTTTTTTCCTAAAGAGAAATAAATTTTTATTCATTCTTCATTACCATTTTAGAATCTATACTCTGATTTCAATAAAAATCTCTTTAGATGCACTTATTGTAAATAATTACCTTTTTTTTTTATTCTTCATACTAAGACAATAAAAAAAAATATTGAAATAAGCTTGAAAAATAAACTTATTGTAAACAATTACCAACAATATATTATTAAACATTGTGTAACTATAAATCAATCATCAATAAAAACATAAAATTGGAGGATATAGCTAATTTATAAAACCTGGCCAAACTTGTTATTTCCAAAATAAATTACTTAGCAGAAAATTCTAAATCCTCTACTATTCATAGTGGAATAAAACAAAAATTTAACAAATATTACATTATATATATAATAGTTTGCCTTGGTCAAAGGAGATTGTGTTCTGACTGTGCTCTGCCATTTTAGTGTGTAATTTATTTATTTATTGTATATTTTTGTGCTAATTTTTTTTTTTTTTTTTGCATTATAGTGGTGGTAGTAGTTTGTGTATTTATTTTTAAATAAATCAGTTCTTATAGTTAATTTAGCACTAGTATTGGACAAGGTTAATATTTGACAGCCTAAAACCCTAGGCAAGTTTAGTTAGGAGATTTACTGTATACTGTGTGTAGGTTTATTTGAATTATTAAATAGATTTTTTGTATTTAATTACAGTCTCTTGGTAATTTTTACCCAGAGGGTGTCACCCCCCGATTTTTTATGAAACACAGGATATACCTAAAATAAATAATAAAGAAATAGTGAAAACGAAAATTCGTTGCTCTCCTTAGGAAAAAAAGTTTTAGCCTCTCAAAGTTCAAATTGTGGGTGAAGGATTGTTATTAAAAAAAAAAAAAATTTTTTTTACGAAGGTTGAAGGATATATTTATATTGAGAAGATTGATTGGTAATGTAGTGAAAACAAAAATCGGCAGTCCCTTTAGGAAAAAAAGTTACACCTCTGAAAGTTTTAAAAATTTTCCCCATAGACTTTCTTATATAAAAATTAGTGGCCTCGTGCTCGTTTTTAAGGGCCATCCTAGTTCAGGTTATGATAAGAATTTGTTAATTCTACATATATTTCTTCTGTATCCTTACAAAACTTATCATACCTGAACTTAGAGGCCTGAAAATGAGACTAACCTGGATGATCAATATTGAAAGTCCATGGTATTTTTACAACCTTTGAGAGCTGTAAGTTTTTTCCTAAAGAGAGCGACAATTTTTCGATTCAAGTATTCTTCATTATTATTTTTTATAGTATTCCATGATTTTCATAAAAATCGGGTGAACAACGGTAACAATTATTACAGTCTTTAATAGTTATTTTAATTTTGTGACAATTTAAATTAAATTAAGTTTTCCAGAGCAATAGGCTAAAATTAGGCCTACTTTATAATTTTTATATAGCTATCCTTAACCTAGACTAAGCTAGATTTAAACTTGTTTAAATTTTTAACTCATTTTAAGATATTAGGGTAATTATGTAGCTAATGTGAGAAAATATTATGTAACTATTGTATTAAAACTATAAACTTTTAATTTACAAAAATGGTCTCAAAAAATTCTTTAAAGTTATTTTTTCTTTTTAGTGATTACTGTACATTTAAAAAATAAAGCTCTGAAAAAAAAGTCAGCTAATTTCGGCTTTCTTTTAGGGTTACTTCGGGTTAGGGCAATGGTCATCGGACAACTTCAGTCCCTTGATCATGACATGTAGTTATTCCTTCTTCAATATGCTTCATCTTCATTTCATAATATTCCTTATTAGACTCAATTATCTTTTGCAACACTTTTACATTTAATAAAAGCTCCGGGTCATTGTTACTCAGCGACGCAGAGTCCAATGTTCGAATCCCGCTGATGGAGAGTAAAATCTCCGTTGACTCATTCATTTTACATGAAAAAGAAAAGAAGAAAGAAAATTAATTTGATATATAATAGAAGTTACACTTAATCTATTTTACTATAATTGCTAAACCTCGTATTTGAGAAACACAGTTCTCACAGGTATTTCTGTAATATTGTCCAAATGTCCAAACTTTTTGTTCTTCAAATCCAGAGGAACTTTTTGGGTCTGGTAAATTTTTAAAACTAGTGTTCTAGCATTCCACAAAATAACCTTATTCTTGGCCATCTTATTCAAACAAAGAAGATAATGCTATTAAATCATAACTCAATGACAACACAGACATGGTTTCAATGATAAATTTCATCACTTGGTATTGAATTATAAATTTCTGGCCAATGGCCATAATTCTCTTTATAAATGTAAGAAACATATCTTTTTTTGTTGAATTCTTGTTTTCCATGTGGAATATTCAATTTTTTGCGTTGAACTTTCCATTAAAATCTCATTTTCAGGTTGAGAATCCTCTTCTGTTGATTCCCTTAATTCACTATGGATATATGTCTTTCTTTTTTTGATGTGAGCAAATTTCCTTTGCTGAAGAAATGCTTGATTATTATTCAAGTCCTTTGAGACTTGAGAGGTTAAAAATAGCTCACTAGTGTCTTCTTCATTATCAGAGTCTAGATCAGTATCTTCCATTGTTGACAATACTTTGGTATATATATCACGGTATATGATGTGCACCACTCTGTTTCTTTGGGAATTTTATTTTTTCCTACTTTTTTCCGATTATTTATATATCGATAATAAAAATTTTCTTTCGATAATTTCTTTCGATTATTTATCAACGAATAAAGCCGTTTTCGATTTTGCATTTGTGCTTTTACGCTCGATGAGAAATGCTAATCCAGTTTTAGCACAATTTTAGCACGAATTTCGGGCATAATCGAACGTTTGGTTACATATATTTTGACCAACTGTTGTGATGGAGCACGTGGTTTTGGAATAAACAGAAATAAAAAAATAAATAAATGGTTTTTATTACAAATAATTGATCAACTACTGTGATGAAGTTTAATCGATTTGGAAGAAATTAGATTTAAAGCTAATTTCATGAATGAAACATTCATGAAATCAAACGACCTTCTGCGCCGCCTTCTTGTTTGTTTACATTTTTTCGTAAGCATTTTCCTTAAATTCGGTAAGCACGGGAAAGAGCAACCTTACAGAATTAGGGAATTCCTTACGTTGTGAGCCTAGTTCTAAAATTTGTGCTTAAATTGACATAATCGAACGCAAACTTTAGCATTTCTTACGTTTCGTAAGCAGAAATGCAAAATCGAAAACGGCTCTAATTGAATACACTATAGATTAGATCATGAATATACCAAACGTAGTTAGACCGTTTTCGTTTTTGCCATTTATGCTTACGCTCGATAAGAAATGCTTACCCATTTTTAGCACGAATTTCGTGCATGAACGAACGCAATTTCTCATCTCACTTTTGTTTACAAACAAATGAAATCAGCTGTTGTGATGGAGCACGTGGTTTTGGAATAAACAGATATAATAAAAAAAATAGCAAATGGTTCATATTACAAATAACTGAACACTTTCAAACAAATAAATCAAATTTTGAAAGAAATTAATTTGAAAGCTAATTTTATTGAATGAAACATTTATCAACTCAAACGAGCCTACCACGCCATCATCTTGTTTGTTTACATTTTTCGTAAGAACGTGCTAAATTCGACAAGCACGGGAAATAGCAACTTACAAAATTAAGGAAATTCCTTAAGTTTGGTGAGCATTTTTCACATTTTACGCTAAGTTTGACAAAAACGAGCGCAAACTTGAACATTTCTTACGCTTCGTAAGCACAAATGCAAAAACGAAACGGTTTTAATTAAATAAAGAAAAAAATTGTTTAAATATTTTTTTAACAAGATAATATAAAAAAATTTCAATAATGCTCCGAAAATAAATAAGAATAAATTATTATTTTTAATTATATATACACACTATATAGTATACACAGTATATACACAGTTTAATATAATCAAAAAAAAAAAAAAAAAAAAAAAAAAAAAAAAAAAAAAAAATGCAGTCAGAACTCAGAAGCCACATGAACCTATATTTGTACAGCTTCAGACAAACTGTATGAAGCTTCCAAATTTCTTAAATGGACCATCTTAGATGTAAATTTTCAATTGTCTATTCCAAAAAATTACTTTGGTTCGTATTTATACATGCAATAGGCAAATTAATAAGCTAAATTATTAAAAAATTTATAGTCAACTATACTGAACATGTATTAACAGATCCTTACTTTACTAATGTAGTACATGTAAGTTTGAACATTGTGGCTAATTCTTGGGTTAGAGAGTTGGACAGAGAAAGATGAGACCGTGTAGAAATACCAGTTGCATAATCTACTCAGAGGAGGAGATATGCAAATGTGACTGGAGAGTTCAGAGAAGAGCAGTGTTCATGGTAATAGTTATAGTATAAGGAGAGTGATGCAATAGTTCGACGGGCAGAAAGGGGCTAGAGATATCGAGCTAGTGAGAGCAGGAGAGTTGATAAGAGGAAAGACGAGAAGGCCTAGACTTTGCCTTTTCAAGGAGAGCTGTGTGAGTGGAGCCAACCCAGATGTGGGAGCCATACTTCATGCAGGGACGTACAACATTCCTATATATAAAGCAAGCAATTGGGGTGAGGTGAAGAAATTCTGAAGGGGCCTCAGAACACCTAGCCTCTTATAAGCTTGTTTAGACAGAGAATTAATGTGACCCTTTCAAGAAGGATCACGAGAAAAAGAAACACCAAGGAACCTCAGAACACCCAACCTCTTAGAAGCTTGTTTAGACAAAGAAGTGATGTGATCCTTCCAATGAAGATCATGAGAAAAAGAAACACCAAGAATATTATGGAAAGACGAAGGCTTGAGTTGTTATTGAAGAGGATGTTATTGTTGCGTGGAAAATTATGTCAAGTAGGAAGATGAAGGAGCTGAGTTTTTGAGGCATTAAAACCATGTTCTGAATGCCTCAATTACAAATTCGAGAAAGATTAGAGATTAGTTGCTCCAAAGTAGCTCTCCAGTCGTGAGCTGCTTCCTGTAGGAGTAATGAAGGATGAAGTCGTCGGCATAGAATGGACAAACGAAGATGTAGCAGACAGAAGGCCATCAATGGAAGTAGAAAAAGAGTTAGAGATAAAAAAAGAACACTGAGGAACATCACTATTTGTAGATTTAGAGGTTGAACTGTTCCCGTCTATAGGTGGTGTTATAGAATGACCGGAAAGGAAATCAAAGAGAAGGCCACATAGAGAAGGATAGTATTATGACTAAAAAATATATGTTTTAACAATTGTGCATTTATATAGTTTTACCTTGAATTTGTCATTTTTCAAAGAATTTTCTCTTTGAGATAGTTCTTGGAGCCCTAAGATAACTCAGCCTGAGGCTTTAGTCATTAACACTTACATTAGACTTAGTTGGTAAATTGATTAGTTGAAAGTAAAGAGAATAGAGATAGATTGATAGTTGAAATATTTGAAAATAAAATAGACAATTTACCTCCCTTTCATTACATTTTGATTATTAATTTGATTGAAGACGAGCATACGCTAAGACCGTTTTTTGATAATGACGAACCTTTTTCTGATTTTTTAGTGAATTCTGGATAATTATATCCAATGGAGACAAAATATAAAATTCCACTAAACATTGTATTAACATATGTGGAAGCACATAAGACTTCTTATATCCTATATTTAAATACTAAAATTAGCAAAATAGAAGAGATATATCTCGAAGTATATAATAGTTTTTATAATAGATACCGAACGAAGAAATTTTAGAAATCGAACTTCATGTCAGACTCTATTGAAGTTTCGATATATCTAGCGTCGCAGGAAAAGATTCGCCGAAATGCCGAAGAGTTGAGAACAAAGAGTTCGAGAGAAGAGAAAGATCACCATTAGAGCTTTCCTTACGAATGCCATATACTGGAGATCTGAGATAAAATTAAAATAATTGGGGTGTCTCCACCAAATCTTTCTGTTAAGGATAAACTCTCAAACTTTAGAAAGAGCGGAGGCTAAATCGAAAGGACACTATATAGTTTGAAGGTTGAGAGGGGTCTCCATTTTTCGGCACAGGCTGGAAGAGCCCACGTTACCAGGAGGAAGGAAGGTCGAAGTGGAAATAGAGAGACGAAATAGTTTACAAAGGCAGGGTGCAAGCTCGGAAGCACAGCATTTTAAAACTACACGAGAAATACCATCAAGACCGTACATTTTCTTAGTGTTTAGCTTAGAGATAGCAGAAATAACGTCTTTAGAAAAATTGCAATGTTAGGCATAAATGAGTTAGATGGAGGTGGAGGAGGAGTAGCACCGGAATCGTATAAGGTGGAATTAGAGAAAAAGTTTGAGCAAAAAACTGTGCCGTCGGAAGGTACTAGAAAATGGAATAAAAAGAAGCAAAGATAGAGTTGATTTTTTTTTTTTTTTTTTTTATTTTTTTTTATGCAAAACGCCGGAAAGAACAAAAGGAGGAGGAACCAGTAAGATTATTGCATTTTCTAAGGAGAAAAGAGATTTTAATGACACGGAGAATAAATTTTACGCGATTCCGGGATGAAATATAAATTTTAATTGAAGGGAAAAAGAATGAAATGTGTGCCTCCATGCCAGAGAGAATCACCTCGATTATGCGACCTGCTCACTCAGAGGACCCTCCCGCCGAAGCTATGGGACAGTCTCGATAGGCCCATGTGGCTTCTTACTGTCTCTGTATTCTTAATGTCTTCATAATGTTTTATTCCAAGGGATATCAAAGAAATATAACTTTAAAAAGGATTTGTTTCTCTTTCTTCAATGCACACCAACTTTTGAAGTAAGACAATTACAGCGATCTCATATGAATGAAGCAAGAGGCAAAATTTTTTATTGCCCTTCATGCTCATTCTTCTCATTAATTAATCATAAACTGAAAAATTTCATTTGGCAACTTGGTTGGATGGATCCCAGTCGATGATAGTTATGATAGGGCGATTTATTCTTTCTTTCCTGTCCTCGGGATTTTATCTTATCTCCTCCAACTGTTTTTTTACTTTTCATTTGAAAAAAAAAAGAGTACTTCAAAAAAAAAACTTTCCTAAAGTTTAAAATTTTATATGTTAGTAGCAGTCTTGAGGAAGGTAGCTTTTTCTCGAAAATATTTAGCCTATCAAGATTTAAAGGGGAATTTTTTCGAGGGTAATGGGCTATCCATTCTAACAACATTTTGAGGCATGAAGGTCAAATTTCTTATTTCTTCTAGTCCGAGTGTTATTATTCTTGGTAGTAGGTAATTGTCCCCTTTAAAGTGTTTAACTGGCATTTATTTCTAAATAATTATAGAACCTAAATATTTTTTTTAGTAACGTATTCTTATAAGGGCAGGAAAAGCAAATTAAATAAATTAAAACTGTAAATTATTAAAATATGAAATAAATTCATTGAGCAAGGCCTATACTGGGTGGAGTTAGGGGCGGTGGGTTGGGTGTTGATGTGGATAGTTGTGGATTTGGTGACTGAAATGGTGGTCTGATGGGTGAAGCTGGGGTATTTGTGGAGAATTGTCTAGTCCAAATTACATAAAGACTGCATTTAAAATAAATATTTAATATATAAAAATGGTATCAACAGATTTAAAAAAAAATTTTTTAGCCATATTCCTACTACATTTTATGTCTATAATTTCAAGAAAAATTTTTAAATATTGAACACTGAAAATTTAAAACTGCTAATTTTGTAATTAGTTATCAATGTTTTTTTATTTTAATTACTGATGTATCATTATTATTATTTTTTTGATAAGTGATAATTTTTTGATTATCAACAATTTATTGCATAGACAAAATAGCGTCGGGCGGGGTGACTCGGACCACCTTAGGCATAACTTGGTCTCCAGACTCTTCCCTAATGCACTTTTTTGGATTTTTTTTTTTGAAATAGGTCCTATAGTCGGTCATAAGCACCAAAAAAAAATAATAATTCTAATAATAATAGTTAATTAAAGTAAATTAAGATCACCCCGACCTTGGAGGGTGAAGCGGACCAATTGAGGGGTATCACGGACCTATTGTTCAAATCCTCTTACGTTAAATTAAATTTTTATTATATATTTTATATACTATTATTATAATATATTTAATATAATATTATCATTAATTATTAAATTATTTGTAAATAAGTATTATATAATATATTCAATATTATAGTAAAATAAAATATACATTAAGAAATAAAAATCAGTGTACCTAGATTATCACCCTCTCCGCTCAAAATATATATAATACTACTTTTTATGGAATATATATCGTGATTATATTATTATTTGTTATAAATTTCATTTTTTTTAAATATAGTTTTATAAACTAATTAAATTAATTCAAGTAACTTATGTATTTAATATGACTCATAATAATTAATTGATGTATAATCTATATACTTAATAGATACATCTGAAATAGATTTGTACTAATAGGTTAGGTCTCTGAGTTAACACCTATCACTCAATTTTACGCGGGGTATTATCGGTAACCAAAGTTAGGCCCGTGATTTTATTGCCACAATCTGATTTGGATAATCAAAAAATATTACTTTTTGCGCCTAGATTAAATAACTAACATCTCGAAGTGTATCCTCAACTGATAAATAAATAATAAATCATTATATGACCACATTATACATATTTATCAGAAGTATCAACAAGGTTTTCAGCAGTAAGTTTTTTTGGGGTTAAAATTATCTATATTGATTAAAGGGTAAATTTTAGTACTACCTATAATATATTGTTAACATTTTTAACACAAACTTCAAGCAAATATTAATGATGATATCTGACTTGAATTTTGATATTATTGACTAAGCAGAATAGATGATGATTAATTTAAATGTAATGACGAATATTTTTTTTCTTTTTTTATTATTATTATAATTATTTTTTTATTAGAGAGGACCATATATAGAATTTTAAATAAACCTCTATAAGAGTGCGGTAATAGTTGGTTAGTTTGATCACGCTATATATATATATATAAATATAATAAATTTTAAATAATAAAAATTAATCTACTAATAATATAATATTTTTTAATAAACATAATTTTATTATTTATTTAATATATAACATATAATATAAAATATATATTTTATATAAAAAATATACTAATAAAAATACTTTATTATTATAGTTTAACATATATATATATGTTTCTCTAGGTAGCGTCTGAAAAGATTGAATAAATTTTATTATTATATTACTATGTTGAAAATTAAGGAAGATATATTAAATATCTATATATAATATTAAAATTAAATAATATATATTAAAATTAATATAATATAATATTATATATAGAAATAATTATATATATTTATAGTTTGATTATAAATATATTTATATATATCTAGATTATATATATAACTTATTAATATAAATTTATTATAATTAATCAGCTATATCTCTTATAAATATTTAATAAATATTGGACATTCCTTCTCATTAAGAGAGTTATTTTGCTTTTCAATTTATTTGATTTCAACATGCATAGTAGATTCTATAAATACATTATTTATATATTAATATTATTATCTTTTATATACAAATACCTACGATTATATTAAATAACTATATAGTCCATATATCTCTCTTTATTATTATATACTATTTATCATAAATAGTTTCTATATTATATATAATATATATATATGTAAATACAGTATATATAGTATATATTATAGCTATTCATTAAGACTTTTTTAAAAGTTTTTAAAAAGGGTTTACAAAGTTACTTTTTTAATAGTTTATGTAATCATTTATTTACTATATTACATATATCTTCACATCGTCTTAATTTATAATTAATTACCTACCACTATACCTAGCTCATTAACACATTATTTATCTCCTTATATATAATTAGCGATTCCGACGCCCGACTGCAAGCTCATGTGGGTAGGGCAAGATACCTATATATATACTATATGCTCCCACCTCATGCTTCAGTTTTTACCCACGTTCTTAGTTTGTCAAGCTTCATATCTTATGTTAACCGTTTTATCTAGTATTAGGCACTATCACTATTTGTTTATATTTATATTACTTTACACTTTCTCAGTGGTACTACATATCTTTTAGGGTACGGTGACGCTCCAGGACTTCATATACTTATTATTGTTTAATCATATATAATACTCTCCATTATTTACTCACCCTCGTATTGTACCTGGCTTGCCACCATTTTTATTTTACGATTTCACTATTTATATTTTTCTATTCTGCTAGAAAATAATATATCGTACTCAATTTAATAATTTGAAGAATTAGTTCTAATTCAGTATTCAATATCATATATAAGAGTATTAACTTTTAACATAGATTGTGAGTCATGATGCTCTACGGTACGCGCTCTCACGTTATGACACTTCTACGGTTACATTATATATATATATACACATTCATTACAAACTTATTGATCTGGCGTAATTTATATTTTTAGTTAGTTGGCATACACTTTTTATTTTCGTGATGTGTCTCAAACGTACTACATTATATGATTTGAACTATAAATTATGTTTTCTATATATATATCATTATCACATCGCATGCTTTAACAGTGGTATACAACCACGTACTTAATCAGGAGATAGTTACGTTTTCGAATAGTGTCATCACTATTGAACTGGACATATTTTCCGTGAATGACGGACATTTGGCCTGAGCTCACTTATTTTGGGCTTTCCCGAGCCTGAGTCTTTATACTACTTTATTATCTTTATATTTAAATATCATAACGTTTAAAAAGATAGTTTATTAATAAAATTATATATTTCATTTACTAATTATTCTTTAATTTATATACGTATAGACTCAACGCTAGTCGCCCTTATATGTATTGTCTGCTAAATGTTTGAATTGAACTTAAAAATTATTTATTGAAAGACTCCATATATATAATTTATTATTATTATAATATATATATAAATGCATTACAGAAATCTTAAACATCACAGAAGATATTACTGTAGTCTTAAGTTTATTAGTACCATTATTCAAAAGAATCTTCTAGCAATATCAAGTCACTTAAAAACCTTAATAAATTTAAATGGTTGAGAATATATAATGGGAGAAGCTCAACTAATATGGTCAAGTATTATTTTTAATGAAGCATACATGATTATTATCAGAACCTATAATTATATTCACCAGATATACTATGGTAATGCAGATGTTATTAGGAGTAGATACGCTAGTTTAAAAATTATTGTGAGTTTATATAAAAATTGGAATTAAATTATTTATATATTATTATACTTTATTTTATTATTAATTATTAATTAATATTTATAGGATATATGATCCATTTGCCTAAAAAATAGGATAACGAGATACGACATGCTCATTTGTTATTATTATGGTTTACATCTCTATTATTATTATTATTTCACCATAAATAAAATATTTAATTTATACTTTATTGATATCTAATATAAAGAAGTATGACGTGATTTTACACAGTTATATTATACTTTAAATTAGTAAATTGACCACTTCACACTAGGGCATTCTTGCCACGTGAATTACACTTCTATCTATAACTCACTACTCCCCACTCACTATCACCACGGGTCATAACATACAATATTTATTCTAGTCTATTATTTATGGTATTTTGAGGCTGCATCATCACATCATGAACATTATTGAAGATGATCTATTTACCTAATCCTGCTACCATACTATCTATAATATACTAGTTATTACCATAGTATTATTCATTACATTACTGCTTAGGTCTCTGAACTGTCATTGCTATATTGAGTTGATTTTACCCCTGAACTGGGTTATGAGTAATTCGCTTCATGTACCTAACACTACATACTTTGCACCTATCCTCACTAATCCACAACCTCACTGTGGTGCATTAAATGACATTATCTTACTAATCACACATCGTAGGTCATGCTTGAGTTTGGCATTTATCCCATATAGCTAATTTAGATGACCATCTTATATATTACAATGGTTGACTAGAGCTATTAATTTCATTCCCATATTTCAAAGAATAGTTTCATTTATTGAATTAATTATATTTATAGCAATTATTAATTATACCGTATAGTATTTTATTTATATTTGATTATTATTAGATATATAAGATATATTCATTATAATATATATATTACTCACTTATTAATTTCTAATATATATTTTATGGAGTAATAGATATGATTCAGTTAGGTTATGTTAAGTAATGTTAACTTATTTTCCGAGTATTTATTAATTAAATAATACTGATATTATTGAGGTCGAGTACAATTCTAGAACAATTTTGACATAATGAGATACAATTAAAATAAAACAATAGAGCTACGCCCCAATAATTATTAAACTATTTAAAACTAAATTAGGCCGACCCACACAAACGTTATAGAGTCGTTGTGTATTGAAAGGGGTGCATTCATTAGTGTAACCATCTCTTCACCCATTATTTAGGAGGAGTGATCTTTAGTGCTAACAAATTTATAAGGCCTGACCGTGTTTTAGCTAATTCTCCCAGACACCTGGCGGTATCTGGCTAGTAGTACATTATATTTGCGTTGGTACCTACCTGGGGAGGCAGATTGGGGTAGTGCGACCCTCCCACTTTGTCATTCCTGAGGTGTCAGCGAGTTGGGCCTGACACGAGGTCTTCTTGATTACACATCAACGTCGCTTAGGGTCTGTCACAGTTTTCTTCGTAACGCTAGTCCAGAGAGCTTATAGATGTCTGCCAATACTACTACTGGATGGTTCGAGACACTAAGCGAAAAGTGACACGCTTAACGATATTGTCGATCAGTACGCGAGTACACACCTTCTCTTTGCCCCAAGCTTCTTCACATTCTCTCTTCATATTGGAAGTACTTCCAATTGCTCTGCAACCCGCCTCCATCGATTCCGAAAGTATCTTTTGATTAGTACAGTCTTTGAAGCTCCATCAACCCTTGATTCAGAACCAGAACAAAAATAGTGCCTACCGGAGCTTTGTTCCCCACTATGATTATAACCACACATATGCTCTTATGTCAATTTTTCGATCTATTTCTCTGTTCGGTTTTCTGTCTTCCGTTTATCATGTTTGTTTTCTTCTCTCGTTATATATTTTCAGTAGGCTCATGAAGATATATATGCAGGGTACGATCACTTCGTACTTCATATGCAGACCTTAATGGATAGATTCATTTGGATAAATTCCTGTGTGGATAATAGTAGGGTTCGCACCTACTCCGGTTGGTATGTTGTTGTAGATTGTAATCACGCCACACACCGGACACACCACCCTATGTAGAATATTGATTTTTATTTAGTATCTCATGGAAACACAAGTATTCGTTCTAATTGGGCCTGCATTTCTTTTAAGCCATACTTATATTAAACACTAAAAGGGTCGCTTCGATATGGTTCATGAGAGGGAGCTAGGCAGCGTACATAGACCACACCTGTTTTTTTGACTACTATAGGTATACTCCGACACTCACACTGTTATTTATTCTTTGATTTGTATTATAACAGATTTGCATTTTTTTATTCCTTTTTTTTCCACTTATTTTGCTACTTACAATTTTTTTTTCCCACCTCTTCCCGGAGCCCTCCATATGATCATTTCCACTTGGCTACTCTATTCCTAATTATTATCTCAACCCTATTAAGGATATAATATATATTATAAACTTTTTTCTCACTCTATATTTACCTATTATATCTACCTCGCATCACTCTATTTTCCTCAATATATATAATTATCACTTAGGGTTTTTGGTTACCCCTTATACATAGTACGTGATTTGTAGCCTGTCACCGCATTAGTGCACTTTATTTGTATCGCTCATCCTTATACCACATTATTATCTAACTATGATTCCCTTTGTATCTACTCCTCTATTTTTAATCAGTTATGTTCACTTTTATACTATATTTCAGAGTATCTCTGATACTATCTTTATACATATATCTTACGATCGATTGGTGTACCCCCTCTCAATAACGTGACTTCGATGCCACCTGTAATTATAACATTATAAAATATTAGCTTAAATCCTCTTCAATACACCATACTTAAGTCTTCGCGGTTGACGTGAACTGACCTAATCACTACAATCTATTCTGGAGCTTATGGTACCATCTCCCCTTTTGTCATTCACTCCACTATAGTATACTCCATCACTAATTATCACCCAGCCTCACCCGTTCCACTGAAGTTATGAGTGAGCCATTCATAGTGTGAGTGCTGTGCCTCACCTTACGTATCCTACTCCTTACTAATTTAGGGTCATCTCCGAGTGTACTCACGCCCAGCATTTCATTGGTATTACTATGTGAATATTGACTGAACATATCTCGAGCGATGCGTTACGTGTAGCATGCCATGATTAGTGACAGGCGCTCACAAGTCCCAGGACCTTACTTCGCTTGCTGACTTAAGCTATTCACTCCTTACTTCATCTATCATATTTATGGCATTTCCATTACTATCAGTTATAGCATTACCGCATTAGTGCACATCATCTACCCCAGATGTATATTAAGCGACGGTGACTATTTGCCTATTTATTTTACTTACTAGTTCAAGAGTTCAACTCAGCACTTATTATTGAGTCACCGTGGCTATATTTACTACTTCTGATTATATTCTGCATACTTTACTATATATAGAGCTGACTCCAGGATAAGTGGAATACCTAGCTATAGCTAACTAAAATATATATATAGCACCTCATTATTTAGTAATATATATATATATAATATATATATAAACATGTTCCATTCACAGAATTAATTTAAAATTAAAAGGTGGATACTCACCATAATGTGGAGAATACATAATAACCTAGATAGGTGAGCTTAAGTAGATCAATTCTGGAGGAATATCTATGGGGACAATAGAGAGCATAATTAATGCTAAATATAATTATAATTTGATATTCATAATAATTAATTCCACAACTTAATTGATAAAAACAAAAACTTAATAATTTGACTATTGTTATTTATTTATCATTAGATGTTTATTTATTATTTATGTGAATAAAATAAAATAGACTGTTATCTTCTTCCCATAATCACCTCAACTAAAAGCATGTGATATGTGAGGTCTATATATTTTAATACAGTTCGTTTTTCCCACTCACATTTATGAGTGATATGAGCAAATATATATATACTATAGTATCTCAAACTATCTTAGGGATACTTAATAATCACATAATAGCCTTTCTTGTAGACAACTTTAGCCATAATACCCTAACTATTATAGATATATCTTATTAAAAGGATACGGCTATTAAACTGAACAATGGACTCACTTAGTTAATAGTTATAAAATAAAGGCCCCATTCTTTTAATAGTGATATCTAAGAGTCATAAATTATGACATGCATAGTTTAGAATAAAAAAAGTTGAATATATAATAATCAAGTTTTTTCAAAATATAATAATACGTATATAGCTAAATTTAATTTATTTTTTTTTTTTTTTATATTTTTTTATTATTTATTATTTTTTTATTTATTTTTTTATATAAATTCTCAACGGATATATATATATGCCACCCTTGATATATAAGATTATAGTATACTTAATATATTAAAGGCGTAGACTGAACGGAATTCTGATTTCCTATTGGCTACATAAAATGATGAGGGCTTATACGTGATATATATATATAAGGTACACAAATAAGTATTAGACTTTTTGCTATGGTTAACGTAGTGAAGTAATTCATAACGGGTTCATTTACTCAATTACAGTTGCTGTACGCATCTATTGAAAGCAATTGAACGGAGATATAATACGGAAGAATAATATATTGAATATGAGACGTACACTCACTAATGTAAATAACTTATCTCCTTCATTTTATTGACTCTGTCAGCTAACTTACCTCCACCATCATAAAATTACAAAGCTGTTTAAGCTCATTCAACCTTAATCGATCTCCTGCGTCGTTAATGTTATTAATATATTAATATTTATTAATATAATATATAATATAACTTAATATAGCTATATATTATATATATATATTATAATATATATATATATATATATAAATATATATATTATATTAATTATTATATATATATTCTTATTATAAATATAATATATCTATAATATTATATTTATATATAATATATTATATAATCTATATTAATATTAATATATATAATATAATTATCATATATATATATATATACATATATATTTATCATATTCATAAATTATATCTATTAATTATATATTATAATTATATTAATATATATTATATATAGATAATATAATATTATATTATCATACTATTATATTATTAATTTTATATATATATATATATATATAAATTATTAAACTATTTATATAATATATATTAGTATTATAATCTATAATTATTATTTATTATATATTAATATATATCTATCTATATTATAATATATCATATTATTATATACTATTATAATATATATACACTATTATTATAATATATATAATTATGATATATTATACTAGATTATATTATATAAGATAATTATTATATAAAAACTTAATACATGGATATATATAATTATATACATATAATATTATTAATCAATATATAATAATTAACATAATAATGAACAAAGCAAATATAAAATTATTAATCTATTATTATCGTAAGATTCATTATTAAAATTAATTAAGCAAATTTTATATATGTTTCTTTAATAAAATAGAATAAATTGTATTAAATGTTTCATTGCGCATTGTGGGAGGTTAACATTAATTATTACCATTGTGTTATTTAAAGTGATATATAGTATAGATATTGAAACTTCTCTGCTGCTGTTACACTTACTATCTTGAGATGTTCTAAATCTGATTAGTTTGGTTCTATATTATTTTGTTATAAATCATATTTACCAAACTTTCTCTTTAATATAATCTCAAAATTTTCACACGTTTCTTTAATAAAATTGAGAAAATATTATAATACGTTTCATTTAATATAGCTAGATCAATATCTTCATTTCCACTTAAATTGTATTGTTCTTTAAATTTGAAATATAATTAGGAAATTTATATATTTCCTGGTTATTGGTTGTAATTTTAAGAGAGACTTTATTTTTCCTTAAAATTTGTGCAAAATTTATCTGCTAATTTAATTAATTGTTCGTAGAGATTTTCAAGTTTGAATTCAATCTAGAATTATTATACAATTTGTATCAATATTATTTCTTTACCGAACTATTACATTATTTATGAATCAGGATCAGTAAGTGAGTGAGTTCAATAGTGAGGATTATACATTTATGGAACTATATTTATTTAATCTACTATTTTATAGGTTATACATATTAAAAATAATATTAAATATATATAAAATAAGAATAGCGTAATTATTATAAATAATAATTCAATATTATAAATATAAACTGAGGTATATTGATTAGAGCTATTATCTTATTATATACAACTATATTATATGTTACTATTATATTATTGTATGACTAATTTTATTAAAATAATTTAACTCATGGTTTGATTATGTAAAGCCATACTAATAAAAATCTGCCTTTTAATATGGAGATATTAAGTAACAGGTAACCTTGATCCTTTTTATATTTATAATTAGTGTCACATATGTCAAATAATGTTATTTTTATTACCATCAAACAATTATTTATTTATTAAGTAATAATTATATAATATATTTATGATATGTGAAGTAGTCCAATTAAATTAATTAGGATATTATTCAGAATTATTAATATTTGAACTTGGTTTTCAAGATTTTTAAAATGGAGGAAAAATAATTTAGAATCTTCCCAAACATTTTTAATTTTTAATCCAAGATGATACAATAGAACCCCATTTGGAATGCTTATCTATGCATACATCTAGTAAATTGAAAGATGTAGGGAAGTAACTTTATTAGTCACTATTTTGTATTATGATCATGGCTCTCACTTGGGGCCAAACGCCCGTAAGTTCAAATATTACCTTTTGAAATAATGAGAAGAATTGAACATTTTAATTGGTTTATATTACATTAATAATGAAATTACAAACAAAGTCATTATTATAATCATAATAGACAAGGAAAAGATATTTAGAAGAAGATGCAAGAGTTAAACACTATTTTTTTTATCAGCATACATTAAGAGTCACATATAATGGCAAATATGATTTTTGTTGAAATATGAACGCTTCTATTTATAAATAAGAAGGAGAAAAAAAATAGATAGAGATAGAGAGAGAGTAATGAATGAAACAACTAAAAGTATCAATATAGAATAAGATTAAGAAACTTCTTAAAAGATTTTATTTATAAATTACGAACTCACTGATGAGTAGAGATTGTATTGATTATTAAATTTCAGTAAATAAGGAAGTTCTAATTTTTATAGTAAATTTAATCCTACCTAGCAAATATAACTTAATAATGAGATATATTTTGGAAAAAAGTCTAACCTTTAAGAATATATAAAAATTTGTCTACCCTTTAATGAGCATAAGATAATAAGATAATTATAATAAGATAATTATAATAAGATATGACTTATTGTGAAATCAAATATAAATTATTATATATATAATATTATATAGTATTTTAACAATATAAAATAGTATATATATACCTGCTGATAAAGATATTTATTAAAAAAATATCAAATTGTGAGGATAGCTTTCTGTCTTTTAAAAATTGAAATTTAGTATTGGCTATATAACTACTAGTATATATGGTAACTACTCCTAAGGAATGATTGTAAGTTATATATGTTAAAATATCTTAACACTTTAATTAATTATACACTACTCAGGAATGGAAATATGTATTTTTTTTATTTATTAATATTTAAATATGACTCTAGCACCTAACGGAGCTATAGTCCATATTCCATAGAGGTAAGAATTGTCTAGGTAATTTCTACCTAGGATCCGTAACTAGGGAGCCTAACCCTAGGCCCTTATTATTTTTGACCCCCCCTATATAGCGACTCTTTGGCTATCTATATACTCATCATATAGATATATATGATATTGTGTCACCATCATAGTAGTTGATACTATTATATTTGTTGTTCTTAACTTAGTATAATAATAAATTCGGGAGAAATATTGAAGAAATTTATTCACAAGCTATTACCATTCTGTGGAATTCCGCAAGTAAAAGGAAAACTGTGAAATTTGAATGAGTTAGTGATGAGAAATTGTATAATAGATGATTAATGATTAATTTGCATGTTTCTCATTACATATAGTTTTTAAGCAAGGGTAGATGTGCTAAGGCAGCTATATACTAAATTTTTTAAATTTTTACGAATTCAAATTAATATAATTATAGTTTGAGAAATATGTCAGCCATTATTGTTACTGTATATTTATGAGTATTAAAATTTCAGGCAAGCGAGTTCACTAATTTATATACTGATTCTCACATCAAGTTATAATTAACTTAGGGTGTGTTTATTAACTAGGAAATAAAAAATAATTATTTGTTGTGTAGTACATGTTTAGTTAACTTATAGAGATGAATTATTAGAGTTATGCTCATAAGATAGGTTGTTATCTAATTATATATTCTTTGTTGGACCTACCTCATATACTATGTTTTATATATTAAGCTAATTGTAATTATATTTTCATATGAGGACTCATACAACTTATTGCTGGTTTCTCTTAGACTGAGTGAGTATTATTCATATTGTGGACTTAACACTGTTGGAAATAATTTTGTGAGAGATTTATAAAATTCAGTAATTTTACTTAAAATAATCACTAATATATATATAGGTTAGGCCTTTCAAAAATGCAAATGCCAAAAGAATATTAAATAATGATTTTAAAAGGTTTTATATTTTAATATTTAATTAGCTCAATCGGATATCATAATAATATATGAAATCTTTAATGATATACAATATCTTGTACCTGTGGGGTATTAATTATTGTTGAAGTGTGTTTAATAATACATAAATGATCAAAAATATTGTGTGAATACAGTTCTATAGTTTTAACTAATATGTTGATGCAAGGGTAAAACCTTTGCCAAGGTGTGTTCTATTTCACATATAGCTGGAATGAAACGTAGAACTAGCTAAAAGGCATAAAAATGATTTAACTGAAATAAGTTAATCTCTAAAATGTTGCATATGAAAAGTCCAGTAGTGACAGCCAATGAGGGAGTTTTATTTGCCCTATTCTTGTACCTATACGTCATGAGAAGGCCTCATAAGAAGTTGGAATATTGTGGAGACAGGGCTCGTAATAGAGGCGGGAGATTTAGTTTTTTAATCTTTAGGTATTAAACAAATAAATGCAGATGGAGCGCGAGATGTATAATTTACTAAGTTACATTGCACATAACTTCTCCAATTTGTAGTTACATATTCTCTAGCAGTCCGGTCAGGTGAGGACACAACTCATTCCATCTAAATATTTTATCAACTATAAACAGTAATTTGGATTTTGGTATCCTTGGAGTTTTCATGAGTTTTCTTCAGGCTTTTGTCTTCTCTCCATTGTTTCATTGCTATCTTGACAAATCCATTCTTAATTTCGAATATCTTTCTGGTTTTCCTTTTCTGAACGTTGTTTTTGTGGTGAATTCTATTCATTTTTTTTTCTTTCCTCTCATTCGTCGGATTGAATTTCAACGGATATTTTATTTGCGATAAATATTTTGTATATTTTAGTTTTTTTTTTTTTCTTTTTTTGTTTTTTTGGCCGTTGTTCTTTTTTTTGTTTTTTTTGGCCGTTAAGTTCTTTTCCGTTCCTCCATTAAGAATTCTTATTAGAACTTTAAAGTGCTAGGTTACGTCTCCAATTTTTTAAAATAAGATTTTGCATCATTTTATCGACGCCTTTTCCAGTATATTGTAAAGTCAGTCGTCTAACTTAAAAATTGAAATCATATTCCAGCCATTTTAATTCACGTCGTTCGTATTAAGAAAACTTTCGAAGCGCCTTAAGTCCATTTTGGTTTTCAACGATTTTATCGATTTTTTCAAATTTGAACACCCTTATTCAGTTTAATGTCCGTGTTTTTATCTTATCTAATTTCTCACGTGAATTCTTCTGCCCTCCCTTCTGATACATTGCCCCTCTTTTACATGCACCTACTGCACCTCTTTTCATGAAGTTCACCGACGAAGTTCTCATACATATTGAAAGGTTTCGCATAATGAGGCAAAATTTAATTTGAAGGTACAAGCTTCTGATTTAACATGTTTCTGTTCCTATTGTTTTCAATCTCATACCATTAATTATTACTTAAGGTAAAATACCTAGGTAAACTTGTACAACACTTTAGCACCATTATATCTATTTTTACGTCTCATTATCAAATGTTGCATATAAGGTTTCATATATACAAAGCACATCCTTTCTTTACTTTTACATCTGAGAGGGCAACTACACCAAAGATAATATTGGTAGAGTTTGCAACTTGAGCTTAATTCTTAGTCCTTTTTGTGTTTCTTGTGCTCAAAGAATGTATTACTTACACAAATGCCTTTCTCCTCACAGAAATCAATCACCTTCTAACCATTCTCATATTCTCCCACAACCCCAAAGACACCTGTTACATCATCCCTTTTTGATCACCTGTTCAACCATTCAAGTCTCTCAACACAATGAATTTGAAGTCCCTTACTCAGGCCGTCCAAAAAATCAATCAGATTATCCTAAGAAGTCTCACTCTCCTCAACATCACTCACATATTAACCATATGTTACAACCACACATACCTTGACCTTCTCAAACTTAAATTTAGCCATTAGTTTTCTAGGACTCACACAAATAAAAGTCCACCATAGCTTCATCATGTCACTCATCAAGATCGCAACTCCTTCTCCCCCCCCCCCCATCTCCATTCTCTGAAAACCTCCAGCCACTCAATT
>JABUQX010032056.1:47500-57500 GCA_015478945.1 Trachelipus rathkii
TTTGTGCTTGATTAAAAAAAACAAGCTCCGATCAAAATTGAATGTAAGCCTGATTATGATTGTCACTGTTCGAAACAGCACCCAGAATTGAAGAATAGCAACGGAATAGCAAGCACACCCTTCCCACTAATTTTTATTCTCAGGTAAATATAATATATTATATATATATATATCTTATATGATATAATTATACTATATATATATATATATTTTATATATATATATATAATATATATATATATATATATTATATTAATATATATATTAATATACGTATATTATACCTCTCTACTCTCTATATTATATTTATAATATAATATATACAAAAATTAATATATATTATATATATATAATAATATATAATATATTATAATATATATAATAAATATTATTTATACTATATATATATAATATATAACAAAAATATTGAGTAAAAATTTCAACGGCTGCGTACGAGGTTTTATAGATGCTGTAACTGGAAGGAGGTACATTCTGCGAATTAAAGTTTTGAGAACACTGATATAAGTGAAACGTGTTCCAAAAGTGTTTAATTCCTTGCCATCGTACATTAAAAATTTATGCCGTTCGGACTTCAGATTCGCAGTCTCTTATTGCAAGTTGATTGAAGAAGTTAGGCTTGTGATCAATTTGTTTTATTTTTTATTTTAAATTTTTTTTGAAGTTTTATTTTTCAAATTAACTTTAGACAATGATGTAAAATGTAACACTGAAAGTGATTCATTAGTTCCAAAAGATTCCGAAGAACATTTCAAAAAAATTAATGCAACAAACTGGTGTAAGTCCGAATTATTAAATTCTGGGAAATTTTTTGAACTTGCTCACTGTGACAGCAATTTTAAATTTTCGTTTCTATGCATATTTCAAAATCTTTACCTTTGTTTAACTTTAATTTTTATACAATTTAAAAGTTACAGATGAAGAAGCACCGAATCGACATAAAAACTATATCAACAGTAATAGAAATGTATTATGTGTATAACTATTTTCGAAAAACTATTTTATCATTTTTTGTTTATGCTCTTCAAATGTACGCAAGTATCGGATTTGAATCGGCAATACCAATACCGAGTACCGGGTATCGCCCAAACGTTTTTTCAAAGTACCGAGTATCGGTATCGCCCAAGAGAATTTACAAGTATCGATGTACCGGTATCGCCCAAGCAATTTTCATGTACTGTGCCCATCACTGGTTACAGGAGTATTAATGTTTACATAGGCACACACTCCACCCTTCAGACGGAAGTTATGAAATAAGTTATAGTTAGATACATTAAACTATATCATATATATAATATATATATATATACTATACTAATATTTATATACTATATATATATATTATAGTATATAAAAGCTTATTTTTACATTTCGCAGCACAAAAATAAAAACTAAGTCCAGTCGATATTTTATGGGAATTAACGATACATTGATATTGTAATATTAAATCGATTAGTTGTAATTCGATTATTTGTTAAAATACAAAACCAGTGTTGCCAATTTGGTGCATTTTCCAATAGATCTAGTGCGTTTATTGCTACTTTAGTGCAAAATTTTAACTAACGCGTGTTCTGTATTTTTATGATTTTTTTGAACCATCTATTGCTTTTTTCATCAAATTATTGGAATTCTTGACTTTTGTTTTTTTTATAAAATTCTAGTGCCTTCTGATATTTTGAAGTTCTGCGCAAACTTGTAACAAACAATTCGATCAGTCATGGTTCAAACTTATATTCGTCGGTTGTCTATGCTGAGTTCGTCGCGTAAGTTTAGAAATAATGTAAGTGATTGATTTTGATATATGCCCAAAACTATTGCAGTTTGCTATGTTTGTTTTAGCATTTTTTATTTGTGTACAAACATTGTAACAGTATTCAAAGGTTCAATGTACGTTAATTTTTATCCAAAAAACAGTTGTAAGACTGCGTTTAACTTTTTCCGTGAGGTATATATATATATATAATATATTACTATATATATATATATATACTATATTATATATATATATTATATATTATATATAATATATACTATATATATATTATCATTAGTATATATTATATATATATATATATAATAATTAGATTATATAATATATATATATATATATATATAATATATACTACATATTAATATATATTATATTCTTATTATATATATATTATATATATATTATATATTACTATATATATATATATAATACTCTTATATATATATATATATATACTATGATTCATTCAGGCAGCTACTAAACAGTCTATGAGTAAAGTTAGAGCTAGTTTACGCACAGTGTTCAGTTAAAGTTTTTAAAGGCTAGTTTTACAGCAGAGGGTGAGTTCAACGAAACCCCTCAAATGGAGTATTTACCCTTTAGGCGGGTCAGCCCGCATGGGGGGACGGAGGGCGGGGACGTTTCATCACGGATGGGGATGGTCGAGGAACCCCAGTTGACACCCACGAAGACCAAAGAGCGGCAGGGGGGCGTCCGGAGACTCCCCGGAGGGGGGATGTCCACCTAGAGGCGAGAGACCCGCGACTCCTGACAATCGGGGCGGACATACCTGTGGTATTCGTTAGTGATTATCCCAAAAAAACAATTAAATCCCAAATGAGTACTTTTGGAACATTTATTGCTTATATTAATATATATACTATATTATATAGACAATTTATATATATATCATATTAGATAAGTTTATATTAATAGTAGTTTACGAATGTAACTATCAGCCAGATAATGTCACTAAGCTATATAAAACATAGTATAATAGTATATATATACACTTATCCTTAAAAGGAAGTTACATAAAAAGTCACGATATCGCAAAATCGCAGAATCCTACTTGTGCTCCCTGCAGTGTTACGTGTTAGGTTTTCCAATTGAAAGTTCCAATATTATGCCATCATGTTGCTTTATTTTATTCATGTTAATGTCATGTTTGTTAATTTTAAAAAAAAAAAGTTAATGAAATATTTTAAGGCTCGAGCCGACGGTGGACAGGGGGGGACGAAGTCCCCCCCGTCGTCCGGCTGAGGCCGAGAGACCTGACTCTTTGATATCTTTGCGATTTAATCTTGGGTATTCCCTTTCGTTAAAAAAAAAAGAAAAAACTTATTGGCAACCTTAATGCATAACTCCTCGAAATAATCAAAAAAATCGATTACATCGTTCGTCGATATATATCGGGTTGTTAACTACCCTTTAAAGGATAAGTTCATATCACCACTCTCTCTCTATATTATATAAATATATAGTATATATATATTATAGTTATATTATATATATAGTATATATATATATATATATATTATAGTTTGAAATACCAAATATCCAATTTTATGAATTCGATAACAAAGTATTCTTATTTTCGATTTATCGACCAACAATATCGAAAATGAACTCAAAAACGTCCTTCGAAAAGTAAACCATTTTCCTATATAAATAATATATTATTATTTATATATATTTATATATATATATATATATATATATATATATATTATATATATATAGTATTATATATATATATATATATATATATAATATTATATATATATACTATATTATAATACGTATATATATATATATAAGCTATCATATATACTATATTATAGATATACCTATATATATAGCTATAATATAGATATATATACTCTCTCTCTTATATTATTATATATAAATATATATAATATATATTATACTATATATTATATATATATTATTATATTATATATAATATATATATAATATATACGTCGCATCCGAAAAATTCGGCATGTAACTCAGAAATCTATAACGGCTACACGAAAATAAATATCATTTTTTTAATCAGAGTAATTTTTACTACAAAAAATTAACAAAAAAAATAAAAAAACGCTTTTTAAAAATTAAAATTGTTAAAAATGTTGAAAATATTAGTTATTTTTGACAATTCGAAAGAGATGCGCTTACTTACGACTGAGGACGGAAGGTGCCAAGAATGTTGAATCTTTTTTTTAAAACGGACACGTACACGGGAATAAACAAGGAACGATGGTAGAGTCGGGGTTTCTCGGCTACCGGCGGACACGGGCGGGATCTTCGCCCCTCTCTGTCCTCCGTCGTTCTCGAACCCGCTAAAAAGGATAAAAAGAAAAATATATTTTCTCAAAAACGTTATTTGGCAACTTTTGTGCTCTCGAGACTACAGCAGTTTCAGGTCAAATCAGAGCTTTGCCTTCATTTCAGGTCTAAGATATTACTAAATTTTTAGAAGTTATTAATAAATCTTAGAATAAAATAATTTTTTTTTTAAGTTGCTCCGATGAAATTACTTCCTGAAATCAAATGTTATTTATTTTCCTCTAGATGTTTATAGTTTCTAGTTACATGCCTGAACTTTCGGAATGCTGGCCATATATATATATAGAAATATACTATATATATATCTATATAATATAATATATATCAATATATATATTATATATATAATATATACTATAATAGATATATATATAATATTACTTATTATATAATTATAGTATATATAATATATAAATATATATAATATATGGATTCAGATTTCAGTTACTCATCTTTCTCTGCAAATCTTTGTGAGAACAGAAGAAAAATTGTTGAATGTATGGAAACCAAATTTTTGCATTTACTGCAAGTGAAAATATTGCATAATTTTATAATTTTGTGAAGGTTAGCTAGGTTAAGTAATAAGTAAAGTAAATAAGGTTATTTAAGTTGCGTTAGGTATTATAGATTTAAACTTATTGTTTTGGCCAACTTTATCTTTATGGCTTATTGGTTAAAAAAAAAAAAAAAACTTCTAAGTAGGAAAAATACAAAATTTTCCGTTAAATACATACTTTTTAGGAAAAATCATATGAATGGGGCCTTAAATATTATTATAATAGTATATTACTCTATATTATATATATATACTATATCTATAATATATATATATTATATCATTTATATATATTATTTATATAATATAATAATATATATATATATATTATATTATATACTTAATATATATATATATATATATAATATTATTATAGGTATATAATATAATTTTAAATCTTTGGCATAGCAGCTATAACTTAAAATAAATTTATCGAAATACTTTAACACAAATTATAAACAAGTTAAAATTTTGTTTTCCATGAGTTAATGGTATGAAATGCAGTAGTCTTTCGTTTCATTTACAAAACCTCTTCAGCTGCTTATATGTTTGAAATACCCACTCAGGAAAACGACTGCTTGAGAATATTTCGAAGAATTTAATGTTGAATTTCTATATTTCATGGATCATTATCCATGAAATATAAATTCAATAAAAAGATTCGTCCGTTGGATTTTTTGTTTTGTGTAAGCTTGAGTAAATTTAAGAATTATTGAAAGAATCTATGCTAATGCATCCCTGTAACGAAAAAACAAACAGATGCAAAACAATATGATTAAGGGAATGCTTTGATGATGTTTTTCTATAATATTAATGGTTAACTCTTGTGTCTAATATTATAAATAAATTCTTAAAGTTTTGATATTGAATATCTAGTTTCATCGTTTTCCCTGTGCATATGTTTCTGTAATTGTTGAGTGTGTATACAGTAGGTTCAATTAATTTTCTTTTTTGGTGTTTTGGATTAGATTAAATTTTGACATGGAATTACTGTTTGATTGAGTGTTGAATTGTGACCTGACTCGTCATGGTTAGTGATGATTTGATTATTTTTTGTAGATCATTGAGTGTTGGCTTATTTTTCCTGGTAAGTTATTTTTTCGCCAATGTGATGTTTACTTGTCGGCTAATGTTACAGGGCTATGGTGTAGTGATATTACATCTGTAGAGGTTCAGGGCGTGGGTTTGGGGTGAAAAGTTTTTTTTAAGAAGGCATGGGTGTGGATGTAAGCGTGATTTTTAGGATTATATATTTTTTAGATATTGTGTGTTTTTAATGGGGCATGAGGTAGATAGGTATTTTGGGATTGTGTTATTGTAGGGGGGTGGAATGGTATTATTGTTATCGTATTTTGAATCTTGACCCTTTTATTGTAAGATTTGTTAATACGTATTACGTATGAGATTATTTTCTTTGTTAAGATTGATTGGAGAGCAGATTCTGAGTGCTCTAATGTATAGAGCTGTGAGGGTGGATATTTTTGATGGAGTGGTGATGTGATGAGTCTCACCAGTGATGTAAGAGGGATTGGAGGAGTGGGTTTGCGATATACATAAAAAAACGAGGTGGAAGAGTCTGTGCCAAGAGAAAATTAAGTGGTGCTCTAGAAAGTGAGTTTGCAGTTTTGAGGATATTCTAGTGTATGGTTGTATGGAAGGGAGGTTGATTATTAATGTGTATGCTAATATGTTAGGCTAGGGTCAGTGTTGTGAAGTCGGATACGAGGATGTCATACGATAGCCGGACGGTTACCAGTTTGACATTTTGGTGGAAGTTCAGAGGAAAGACAAGGATGTGGTAAAGTTCTCGGTGGAGTTCATATATATTTTGCTAAGAGTAGGTGTAAAGGGCGGAACCATGCTAAGTCCGTTTTATGGTAGGAAGAAGAATTTCAAATTTGAAAAAACTATGTTCTAAGAAGAGATGTAATTAAATTTAGTAAAAAGAGGAAAGAGGATATGAGAGCCTGGTATGTTGTATTAAGAATATGTTTGTGTCCAGCAATGTAGAGGGTATGTGTGCGACTGGACAGAGGTAAATAATGAGAGTGACATCAAAGCTTTAAAAGTTGTGTGTGCAAGGATTTAAATTACGTATTTTTTGTATGAAGTCTATGGAATTGGTTATGTGTGTTTTTGAGATGTTGTTTATGAGTGGTTTTAGTTGTGTTGAAAGCCAGGCTGATAGTTTATAGGTGGGACAGTTGGTGTTGGAGATGATGGGACGGAGGGGGATGTTGGGTTTGTGTAGTTTGGGTATTCCATAGAATTGAGATAGATTTGGCATTTGTGTTTTTAGTGAATGTGCTGTAGATTTTACATAGTGATTTAAGTTTTTTATTAAAAGTATTAAAGGAATTACTGAGTGGGTTATTTTGTAATTTGGTGTAGGTTGTGTTATCAGATAATATATTGTTGCATTTTTCAATATAGTCTGCAGTGTTGAGAATGACTATGTTTTGCCCTTTATCAGATCTGGTTATGGTTATATCACTGTTGTTTTTTAATTTATGTAATGCAGAGTAGAATTTTTTTGGGAGAAGATTGGTGTTTTTTGAAATATTTATTTGTTGGAGAAGTATGCCTTTTAGTATGTCTTTGTTTAATTCGGGATTGTTGTAATGTTTGGTCCAAAAGTCGTAGTCATTAATGAAATTTAGTAGGGGGTCAGATTGTTCTATGGCAAAGGATAGGCCGTAGCCTAGTATTATTGTTTCATCATGGGTGAGGTTGTAGTTAGATTGGTTATTAATGATATTAGGGTTTGAGTATTTGCACCAGTTGCTATTACGAAAGATTAGTTCAAGTTTTTTGTTTAGGTTGATTTTCTTTTTTCCCACGAGGTGATCTTTTTTCCTATGTGCTTGTTGTAGTAAATCTGTGAAACCTTGTAATTGGTTGGGGTATAGGTTATACCAGTTAGTTTGTAGTTGACGAAAGTTTCTTGTGCAAATTCTAAACGATGTTTTTATTTCTATTTTTATATCTTGAATTTTTTTCTTTAGTATTTCTTTTTCGAAATCTGTGATGGGATTGTTACTATTAGTTTTCTTCCATACTGCGCTTATCATTGTTTTCGGGATAATAAGGTTATCTAAGCAATTTTTTATGAATTGTAATTGAGTTTTTTTAAGGTTGCTTTTTATGAGTTGCTGTTGATATTTTTTGAAAAGTGCTCTGATAGCCTGCTGCATTATGCCTAAGCTGGTAACGGGTATGAAAATTATTTTTTACGACTCCGCCGCCCTGGTTTGTATATAATAATTTAAAACCCTTTGGCATAAAGCAAACTATAACTTAAAATGAATTTATTGAAACACTTTAACACAAATTAAAAACATAATAAAATTTTGTTTTCCATGAGTTAATGGTATCAAATGCAGTAGTCTTTCGCTTCATTTACGAAGCCTCTTCAGCTGCTTATATGTTTCAAATACCTACTCAGGAAAACGACTGCTTCAGAATATTTCGAAGAATTTAATATTGAATTTCTATATTTCATGGATAATGACAAGGGCGGTTTTTTGAATAAAAAGATTCGTCCGTTGGATTTTTTGTTTTGGAAGCTCGAAGATAAATTTGAAAAAATATTGAAGGAATCTATGCTAACTTGACTGTAACGAAAAAAACAGATGCAGTAAAAATCGATTTAAGGGGTTGCATTTTGAGCGATGTTTTTCATAATATAAGATTTTTCAATCTTTTTATGTTTGAGAATTAATTTTTAAAGTTTGTGTTGGCGATATCTTAGCTTATGTCTCCCCTTGCTAGTATTGTTGTCAATTGTTGAAGTTGTGTAATACAGTAGGTTTTCTATTAATTTTTGTTTTTTTGTGGTTTTGGGGACTGTTGAATTAAATTTTGCATGGAGATTGCTTGTTGTTTGTATGTTTGAATGTGGCCTGTGTGTTGGTTAGTGATAATTTTGGATTATCTTTTTTGTAGATTCTTCCTGAGTGTTGGCTTTTCTTCTGTAAAGTTATTTGTTTCGCCAATATATGTTTTTGGGCAATGGTTACAGGGTATGGTGTATATACATTGTAGAGGTTCAGGGGGTGGTTTTGGTGGATGAAAAAGTTTTTTTTAAAGGAAGGGCATTGGTGGATGTAAGCGTGATGTTTTGGGGTATAAATTTTTTAAGATATTGTGTGTTTTTTATGGGGATGGGGAGGTAAGAGGTATTTTGAGGATTGCGTGTGAGGGGGGGAATGGTATTATTGTTATAGTATTTTGATCTTGCCTTTTTGTAAGCTTTGTTAATGATGTATGTAGGATATTGTAGTTTTGTAAACGTATTACGGATAAGATTATTTTCTTTGTTAAGATTGATTGGAGAGCAGATTCTGAGTGCTCTAATGTATAGAGCTGTGAGGGTGGCTATTTTTATGGAGGTGGAATGTGATGAGTACCAGTGGATATAGGAGGGATTGGAGGTGGGTTTGCGATATACAGAAAAACTGAGGTGGAAAGAGTTGTGCCAAGAGATTAGTGTGTCTAAGAAAGGGAGTGTGGAGTTTTGAGGATATTCTAGTGTATATTGTATGGAAGGATGTATGTTATTAATGTGTTGAAATATGTTGGTAGGGTCAGTGTTGTGAGGTAGGGATACGAAGAAGTTATCGACATAGCGGTACCAGTTTGAATTTTGCAATTAATAATTAAAAATAACATAAGCATAGCCAAGTAAATACATTTAAAAGAGCATATGAACATTATTTTTAATAAGACATAATAAAATAAAATAGTTATTTAAACTGTAATTTATTAATTATACCTTCTAAATTAATTAATTATTTCTCATCTTATATTTGAGTATTTAACCAAAAGTATATAAAAGAAACATATCTGCGAAACTATTAATATAATCATTTTCAAAATTTGATAAGAACATGCATTATACATTGAATAATTAAAACTTAATTAATACATTAAAAATTAATTACTAATTAACTGTAAGTTTTAATTATCAAGAATTATATTTTTAATTTGCACAAATAATCGATTATCGGAACATGCATTATAATAATCGATTTAAACCATAGTATTATAAACATTAAGATTCAATTCATTAATTGCAATTAAAATTTAATTAACTTAATTAATAATTTAACCATTAGAAATTTTTACTCGTTTACATTCATTAGTTACAAACATTAAATGTTACTAATAAATTTAACCATTGAAATATTTAATAAATTATAAATCAATAATTAGTTACCCCCTCTCCATGATATTCAAATCTTAAAGCACAATCATGCGCTTTGATTTTAAATATGAATTCTGCAAGTATAAAATTGAACTAG
>JABUQX010032056.1:62500-63728 GCA_015478945.1 Trachelipus rathkii
TAGAAGAATAAAATAATTAAATAATTGCACATCTAACTGCAAAATTGTATAAAATGGGTGGTTTGCGCAAACCTGCATCCAGGGCCACGCAGCCGCCCCATGATATATATATAATATTTAATATGTTGGTAAATAATATAGAAGTAATATTTTAATTAGTATGTGTAAATTGTTGGAAGAAGCAAGAATCTATTTTATCTGAAAGCTTAACTTTTAAGATGAAATTACGTTCTCGATTCTACTGACAATTGTAATTGTTTAGTCAGAGTTATGTATTTGTGAGATGTGAGAGTATTGATTATTATCTATATCTTTATTATAGTGTATTATTATTATTATTATTATTAATTATTGTTATATCCTGACTTACTGACTATACTTGTATCATTTATTCAGTCTATAATTATATTATCTATTTTATATTATTTATTCCGAATTTATTATTATTTATTATTATTATTATTATTATATCATTCTGGTGATCTATTATTAGTTTATTAATGTATATTATTTATTCCATTCCCATTATTATTTATTATTATTAATTATTATTGTATTTGTGTAGAGAGGCATACTTTTGAGCGTATGAAAAGAACGTAGAATAGTAAATGAATAAATCATATATTATATATATATATATATAGTGGTGATAATATAGTTTACATATGAGGGTGACTTATTATATGAGTTAGGTTCAGTGTGCTATATATGTACTACTGTCTATGAATATATAGCCTTATAGTTTTTAATTATTTTAGTTTTTTATTTATTGTTGGTCTGGTATCGGTGAGTGTGTATGTATATAATATGTTGTAGTACTATATAATTATAATGATATATAGTGCTTGTGTGGTGTAACTTTTTAATGTTCACCCACCGCCTAGAGGTTTTAGTCCCTATATTTATATGTTAGGTCGGTCTCCCTCTTGTGTGGTGACTGGGGCTTTTAGTTGAGTGTTGCAGATGATTATTATATCCTTATAGTATATATTGGATGTATTATTATATTATATATATATATATTATTAATATATATATATTATATATCATATATATATTAGTATATATAATATATTATTATATAATATTATTATAATACGCTTAATATACTTAACAGTATTATCATAGTTTACCTTAGTATATATGATATAATGTTTAAAGTAATAAAAGCCTCGATTTTTATTGCAACATGAGGGTAGTTTTCAAAAATCTCACGAGATCTTTAATC
>JABUQX010032057.1:0-12500 GCA_015478945.1 Trachelipus rathkii
ATAATAATAATAATAACAATAATAATAATAATAATAATAATAATAATAATAATAATGTAATTGGAAAACGAGAAAATTTTTTGGCATGGAAATCCCAAGAATTACTTTGTTATTCTCGCCTTTAATGTTTCATATTTTATGAATTCATTCTTATGTAAATGATTCTGAAGATTTAGATTCTCACAGTTATTTTAACCACCAAGGCCAAGCCCTTAATCCCTTATTCCAAATAAAATACCATTTTAATATATTTTACACAGAAATAGAGCAAGGATTGTGTGTATATATGGAGAGAGAGAGAGAGAGAGAGAGAGAGAGAGAGAGAGAGAGAGAGAGAGAGAGAGAGAGAGAGAGAGAGAGAGAGAGAGAGAGAGAGAGAGAGAGAGAAAGAGAGAGAGAGAGAGAGAGAGAGAGAGAGAGAGAGAGAGAAACTTCGCAAATAAAAAAAATGACACTTTTCCTTCTCAAACCCAATGTTTTCGTTCCTATTTTTTACAGTGGGTCGGAGGAGGGTTTTCCATATTTTCAGGAGTTATTTATATATTTTTCTCATCCCAAACGGATTTCTATGTAAAATAGATGGATTTTCAGAGGCTTCTGCTTTAAAGTCACAAAGTCGAGAAAGTCTGAAAATCATCAATCTATTTTTTGTCTCTCACTTTTTCCTCTAGTGAATATATATATATATATATATATATATATATATATATATATATATATATATATATATATATATATATATATATATATATATATATATATATATATATATATATATATATATATATATATATATATATATATATATATATATATATATATATATATATATATATTCTCTCTCTTTTTTTTCTATTATATATATATATATATATATATATATATATATATATATATATATATATATATATATATATATATATATATATATATATATATATATATATATGTATATTTTTACTTGCGTTTAGGTCATATTACTGATTATTGTTAATCATTTTCTCTAATTTTTCTAATTTTTTAGAGAAGATTAAAAGAGAGTAATTGAGATTTAATTTAAAGCTAACTCAAGCTGGAAAATAATACTGCAATTGAGTTTTTAATTTAGATAGCATATATGTTATATAGTTGATTTTCTTAAGAAAATAGCTAGTGAACGTAAATAATGACACTACACCTACTAAGATATTCTTAGCTCTATATGCTAATAGTGAAAATTTTAGTATAGTATAATGATCATAGTGTGATTTATTAATACTACTATTCATAACATCATTCTATCATTTATCATATGAGTGTTTATAGGTTAGCTCATAAGAGCTATTACTACTTAAAAAAGACAATAAATAATTATAATTATTATTAATAATAATTAAAACACATTGTAAATACTATTAAAAAATAGACCAAGAATATAAACATAGTATTCATTCTAGAAATCTTTGCGTATAGTAATTTAAATAATTGAAAATTGAATTTCATAAGAATTTTGGAAATTATTCATTCATAATGTTTATGTTTAGGTACACCCATGAATAAGATGGTTCAGGAAGATAGGTTAGGTCTATCGAAGCTACATAAACAACATAACTTGCTTAATTGTGTGAAATTAATAACTCAATTAATTTTTGATAATATGCAATTTTTTATGTAGAGATATTATTTATTATACTTATACTAAATAATAAGCTAACATATATCTCATTACATTAATCATTTATTTTATAGCTATCTATATTAATATTCTTATTAACGTCTTTAAAAAAGAGTTTATATTATTTATTTATATATAATTGAAATTATTGTTAATATTTATATTATTCATTTTCTAATGCATATTATTAATAATTATAACTATCTATCCCATTATTATTCAATCACTAGTAAATAAGTAATTGTCCTTTTAGTGATTTTTTTAGCGTCATTCTCTTCTTCCCCACAACTTCATAATATCAATGAGTATTCCAGCGATTGGCATAACACAGTGACAAAACATCCAAGCAAAGATTAACATGCAGCGATGAATTGCCAGATTTATTGGTAGATACTTAATTATAGCCATCAGATAGGTAAAAATTTTATCCAAAATTTAAAAACATTAAATATTATAAATATATTAATAATATACATATAATATATATCATTGTTACAAATTATAGGAGTCTGGGGGGGCACTTTCCCCCAAACATCACCCCAGCAGACGTTCTGGAACATGAAAAGGAAGTCGCTAGAAACAGAAATAGAGGTAAGTTTATATGTGTTTTCCTTTTGCTCTCAGTAATTTTCTTATTGCACAGTAAGTGTGTATTAGTATGCATGCAGATTTGTATATAAAAAAAGATATCTTTTTCACCCGGTATTTTATTCGCAGCCTCTCTGTCTATGAACCTACCAAATAATTAGTTAGTATTAGCAATTCTGGCTTTGCTAGAAGGAGCATATTAGTCTATATTAGGATCCCATACAATACAATAGAAGATGTATCAATATAACTGATATTTGATAGATTTTGTTCTTTGTCTAGCCTCCCAAATTGGTTTGCTCTGGACCTTTTAAAAATCGTCTTTGGAATTTTGGGGTTCATCTCCAGCAATTTTTGCCGAAATGACCTAAAACTTGAAGTATATGAAGATGGGTCCATTATCTAAAAATTATTGTTCAATATATTTGATTTTTGAAACAAAATCCCAGCAAAGATTGAATTCGAACCCAACTAAATGTAATTTTGAAAAATGAAAAATCATCCGATCAACATGAAATTTTTAGGACTTCTGTGAATGTATTGAAATGTAGACTGAAGTTATTGAACAAATAAGACAAAGTGACTACATGATATTAACAGAGAGCGTGATGTTGTGTGAATCTCCGATGAACTCTTCAATTTAAAATCGAGAGCATTATTCAATTGTTAGTGTGAAATATTATCATAAAAAAACATGATTGACGAGAAGAGCAAAATAAAATCAATATATTTGGTGATGAAAGTGCGGATTTGTCAGGCACTGAGGAAAGGAAAAAAATTATCTATGGTTATTGTTAATTTTTTTTTTTTTAATCATTGAAGTTGAAATATTCGTAGCGTGTAGAATTTATTCGGGATTTGAAGTTATAAAGGAATCAGAGTTCAAAACCATTGCACATAAAATCGCTATTGGATTTAGTTTTTTTTAATAATAATATAATTAATAATATATTATATAATAATAATAAAATAATATATAACATCAGGGCTTTAATCAGAAAAAAAATTTTTAATCAATTAAGTAATTAATATAAATATAATAATAATACTAATAATAATAATAATAATTAAAAGGTCATGCTCACTCTAGAAAGAGCCACCATCATGATCGAATGAACTGAAAAGCGAGAGCCTGAAGTAAGATAAGAGAATACATTTGTCGTCGCATCATGCTGGTCCAATGTATTCCACTTAGTGCGGAAATATGTATAAATAAAAAAAAAATAAAAAAAAAAAAATTAAAAAAAAATATATATCTCAAAATACTAAAACAATATGCTACAGCGTAAAGGAATACATTTTTGAATTCTGGTAAAAATTTGGATAGGTAAAATAATGTAATATAAAAAAAAAAAAAAAAAATATAAATTATTTTCTAAAAATATATTATAGTTAATTCATGATTTTTAAAGTAAATTTATGTATATTGTAGAATTTATATAATATTTGTTAGATTAGTTTTTACCATAACTTCATCTGAAATACACTACTCAGAATTTTGAGCTTCATTTCTTTTAATCATTAAGAATACCCCATAGGGTATACCTAAGCATTATTCCGAGTAATAGATATAGAGAGTTATCTGTAGGTCTCTCGCCTTCCGGGAATTATCGGGGATAGTTATATATACTAATTTCACTACATATACCCTCTCAGGGGAGGGAGTCTTCCGGATCACCCCGTACTCTTTGGAATTTGGGTGTCTGACGGAGTAGGTTCTCATTCCTGACTCACCTCATCATACGTAGAGAGGTATTGGATAACGTCCCACCTGTGTTATCCCATAATACCTGATCGAGCTCGAGCCCAACTATAATTGACTCATGTTAGTAATTATCTCACATTAAATAATCTTAAAAATTATATAATTCTATGTTACAGATCACCCCCACCCAAAAAAAAAAATATATAGCCTATAATATATGTGTATTTATCTCTTGGGTGATATGTTACACTATGCATTTATTTTTTGTTGAGGTTTGCTATTAACTCTTAATATATTCCATTTCCCTTCAACAATTGTCAGCCTTATCATCGTTTTAAGATTATGTTTTTTTTTTTTTTTTTTTGATTCATTTTAATTATATCCTTTATTCAAATTTTTTATATACTTTATATAGAAAAATAAAAAAAAATTTTGAGGAATTTTTGCAAAAGTGAATTATAAAAGACAATTATATATGTATTTATCCTTTTCCCTGATTATATATATTATCTGGTAGTATTTTGAGATATTATATCATCTATTCATTAATATGTAGCTTCATTATAAAAAATGTATTTGTCAAAGTACCTTTTAATAATAAAAATATTATAATCTCATTATCATTATATAAATTATTCAATCATCTTGCGCGAGTATCCAGTTATGACAGAGCATGTTATTTAGAGGCGTAGCTCTTGAGAGTTCGTGCAAATCATTGTATCATCTTTCATTAATTCATTCAGAGTCAACGCGCTTCTCTGGAGTACTGATAAGTTATCTCCCTTCACGAGAGTGAATATGCGTGAATGTTGTGAGTAATGGATAATATCTTGTAAAGGAAAGTTTTTACCAAAGCACTAACCATCTAGAGAATATCCAGGTGCCAGGTGTAGTAGTCATATCAGATCATCGACGTGAGTGGATGTACGCTCGAATACTAGTCTCCCGTGTTAGTTCCTACTTAGAGGATCATCAGCCTGCATTAGAAAACACGATAATGCCTAATCTACAAACAGTGCATTTTACTATGGTTAGATAATGTTGAGAGGAGATCCTTTACACGCGTTGAGTACTGTCAGAGAAATGATTTTGTAAATAGCATACCCTGATGACCTGCATCTACGGACATATTTTGCTCGAACTTTACCTTTGATGTGTTTATATAAAAAAAGGATATTATGCATCCTGAGTACCAACATCGCCCCGAAAAGATAGAGGGTCAAGTTGTGACACTCACTTGAAGAATATCCTATCAGTGCTAGAATATATTAAGTAGTAGTATATATTAGAGTCAATTTGCGTTAATCTATAAGTTTGGATATATATTTTTTTTCTATTAATATATCCTTCATTCGATTCATCTTATATTTTCATTATCAGTGCAGATCGCAAAAACCTGTTAATTTTATTAATTTTATATTTAAAATTATTTGAGAAGATGAGAGTAGCAAAAATTTTAATATATTATCTATTAAAATAACTTTTCTCAACTAAATTTTTTTTTGTCATTATATAATATATATATATATTACAATTTGAACATAGTCCCAGTGTTTACCAGAGAATATAAAATGGAATTGAAAATATATAACTTAGATTAAATATAATCTAGTTTTTTTTTTTAATTATCATATATATATCATTCATTAATGCAAATATAAGTACGCGTAAAGAATCAAGTTTTTATTTAGTAGTTTATTTATTAAAGATAGTATGTTATTTTTTTAATTGTAGTATAGTACAATATTGCCTTTCACAATTGCCAAGTTGTGCAGGTTATTTCTGACAGTTCTCACTAATTTGGAGCTATGAGTATATCTCATGAAATCTACCTTGAAAGATATTATAAATGGTTTGTTGACCATTATAGTAGCATTATATTATGACAAGCATTTATCTATAGAGAGGGTCATTTATATATATTGGGTTCAAAATCCATTCATTATGAATTAAAGTTTGGTAAGATAATTTATTTCCATATCACCCTTCACATTAGCTACATTATACTTTCTTTCACATTTAAATTTGTCCAACATGATTGTGAAATTTCCTAATATGCTATACGATATGAGTGGGTAATTAATCTCATGCCGCAATATTACCTTTTAGAAAAAACTGAAACACAAAATATTATTTTCGACCACAATATTTAAATGGTTAATATAATATTAAGAAAAAAAAGAGAATTTAGACTATATCCATAATCAAATATTTCACTTTTTTTGCTTCATAGTATTTGTATTTTATAAGTAGTAAGATGATAGTATATGAGCTTATATACTCTTGCTGATAAGAAGACTGATGTTTCATTTGTGAGGAATAAGAGAAGGAGATGGATTAGTTAAACCATGACATCTCATTCATAACGTCTTTAGTGATTCAAATTCTGTAGTATAGAAACTCTAAAGCTTATATGCTGTCGAGGTTCCCATAAGAGGATATAATAAATTAACTATCTGAACTCTGTGAGCCTATCCTGAGTGATACCTGAGCACTGTTAAACCATATATATATAATAGATAATGGCTTAATCTGGCCAGATGAGCCTACAAGGACCCAGGCCCACTAACGCATTTTTATTGAGGAGGGGGCCCAGTAATAATATAACGATTTGGGGGGCCCTTAGCACTTAGTGGGCTATACCTGTAATAAATCACTATTTATTTATTTTATGTTACATAAATATATATATAATAAATGTATTATTATTATATATATATATATACCGTGTATATATATTATATATATATAATATATATATATATATATATATATAATAATATATATTTCTAAATAAATATTATTATTACAAAATATTTTAAAACTGAGGATATGAGCAACTTATTTATCTGTGGTATTTTTCGTGAATCAAGAGCATATATACCGTAATTATATATAATAATATATATATATAAAAATATATATAGTATTATATTAAATATTATATATATATAATATTATAATATATAATATATATAAATATATATTATAATATATTAATATAATATATATATATATATTAAATATTAATAAAATAATATATATTATATTATAATAATATTAAATAATTAATATTTATATAAATATAATAATTATACTATATATATATATATATTAATATATATATATATTATTATATATATATATATATATAATATATATAATATATATAATATATATATATATAATAATTAATATATACTTAGTATATATATATTAATATTTATATATATATCATATAATAATTAAAAAATTGATAATAATAATCTAAAATGTATAGTAATAACTATTCTTATTTATGACTAAACTAAATATGTACTAAGTTCGTAAAACGTGTAAGAGTAAACACATTATAATAAAGATATAAATAATCGATATTTCCCTAATTATATATTATATAATATATAGTTATATTTATGTTTTCGCTTAAAGAACTATATTAAGTTAAATATATTATTTCGAATGTGTAGTACATATATATATAGTTGTGCCAATTAGAAATCTTTTTAATTTAATATATATAATATATAATATATATCTAATAATATATATATATATAATTAATATAAATTATATTAATATATATATATTATATATATATTTATATTATTATTATATAATATATATATATATATAAATTATAATATATATCTATTATTAATATATTTATTAATATTATAATATATATAATATATAAAATATTAAATTTAATTAAATAATATAATATATATATTATATATATAAATTATAATATAATATATAATATAATATATATATATATATATAATTATATATATAATTATATATATATATTTATTTATAATATATATATATTAATAATATATATATAATATTATAATATTAATATATTAATATATATATATATATATTAATATAATATATATATATTATAAATATTATATATTATTATATAAATATATATATATAATATATATATATATATATATTATGTATATTTATAATTAATATATATCAATATATATTAATATATATATATATAATATATAATATATTATAATATATAATATATAATAATATATAATATATATATATAATATATATATATATAATATATATATATATATTTATATAAATATATTAAATTATAATATATATATTATATATTATTATAATATAATATATATATATATTTAATATATTATATATTAAGTATTGGTTATATAATAATTATATAATATATATATAATATATATAATTATATAATTATATATATTATATATATTATATATATATATATATATATTATATATATAATATTAATATATATATAATTATAATATATATATAATATAATATAAAATTATAATATATATATATATATATATATATATTTATATAATTAATAAATTAATAATAACATAATAGTTAGCGTAACTCCAGTAACTTTTAATTACTCGTGCTCTTATATATTATCTATCTCTCTCTCTATTCATTAACTACTATAACTAAGTTCATTCATATATTAATTATATATATATAATAAATAAATATAATATATATCTATATCAATATATTTATATAAAGTCAATCCGTTAGCAGGTGAACCCACAAAATTGAAACTCTACATTTATATAAATAAATTATTTACTCATGCAATATGAAAGTTTTCATTTCCATGAATTATAGTAATATAATATATTATATATATTATTATATTATCATTATTATTTATGATTATTTATAATTATTATTAATTATATATTAATTATTATTATTATTATAAATATATTTATATATTATTTATAATTAATTTTATATATTATTAATTAATATTATATAATTTATAGTTTTAATTTATATATTATTATTATTTATAAGTAAATCAGTCCCCGATTAAGATATGACTCCCTTGTAATCTAAAACTACGAAGCTATAAACTAAATCTCACCTTATATATACTGAAAATATCTAATATTATGTAAATTCAGCAATAAACCTGAGAGCCTTGCAAATATTTAAGAAGAGAGCAGAAACTAAGAAATGTCTTCAAAGACTTAAAATAAAATCTTATCAGATTTAAATTTTTGTTTGTTTTTACATAAGATCATTTAATATATATTTCCGTTTTCGGTTGTACAATATGAAGTCTGGCAATTGGTGATAATGAATATACTGTATTAGGGTAAGGCGAAACTATATAATTACTGTGCTATGATGGCATAAATTGATGGGGTCACTGGAATTGAGTATACTGTTTTATGAAGAAATGATTTAATACGAATCAGAAAGCCGAGTAAAAACTTATTCATGTAATCGACCTTGATTCAACATGCGATATTGAATCATAAAGACTTGAAGGCACTTAAGTAACATGAACAATAGGAATTTTTAATAACTATTTCACTTAAAAGCAGTTGATACACTCGTTAATATTTTTATTAAATTCTAAACAGAGCCACACAGAATCAATTGAAGAAGAGTGACAAAAGAAAAGAACCTAACGTAAATAGTTAACATAACTGCTATACTCAACTGGTACCGATAAGACTCTAAGACTCTTTGATGTTCCTTTCGCTATACGCGACCTCATAACTCTAATAATTAATACCTAGTACCTCAAACTCATACGTATCTGTATCAGAACCGCATATAGAATGGTCTTTGATATCTTGGCTTATAGGAACATATAACATAACAACAAGCTAAGCCCATATAAATAAGCTTATATTCCATAAACTATAACTAATAATAATAATAAAATACTCCCACAAAGCCAATCAATATTTTAGTTTCGCAAGTTATCACTATTATCGATTAGCTCAGTCTACAGTGATTAACTCAAAATATAGAATACTGTTTGAGTTCGAGTTAATTGCTACATTTCACATGGCAAATATATATATATATTATATATATATATATATATATATATTATATATATATATAATCATATATATTGTTTAAACAAGAAAATAAATAAAAAATTTGTTAAATTTTTGACTAATCACAAATTTAATATAATTAAAAAAAGGGATATATAATTTTCCTTCTCCGCTATGTATACAGTAATATGGAAGGATAGAAGGTAGATCGTGCCTAATAAAGTATTCCCTACAATATAGCATGCGTAAGGTGGTTATTACAGTATCAGTTATTAAATTATTTAATTACTTATAATAATTAATATATTTTTTCATAATTAATATAATATTATTTTCTTTATTCTATACCTATAATAAAGTTGGCTGATAAATCAAAAAATGTATTAGAATGTAATTTTCTGGTAAACTATATCGTAAGTTTTTATTTGATATTAGTGTCACTCATAATCGGGAAACTTCATTATATTATAATTAATTTATAATTATTATTGAATTATATTAATTATATATATATATAATTATATTAATATTTATTATATTATTAATTATTAAACAAATCAATGCAGTTTAAATTTACAATGTATTATCATATTCGTACTGATTGGACTATGTCAATTCTAATTAATTTGCGATGGTCATTATATTATAAATTATTATTATATTATTCTTGCGATGTTACGTGTCTATTCATCGGTTCTCACTAGTCTTTTTTGAAAGGGAGCACGCCTGTGATTATGATCTAACGCACATATAGTTAAACCTAATTTCGATATATGTTAAAAATTGACCACACACATTTTATTATTTATAAATCATTTTTTTATCCTTATTATTATATGGTATTTGAGTAATATCATATGAGTGGAACTTTTCATTTCGTAGTTGGTCATTAGAGTTTTTATTAGCACAAGGATAAAGTAAACTAGTTTATAGAATATGTATGTCTAAGGAACTGCTAGAAAGCTTTCAAGTAAATCCGTCAAAAGCTTACAAAATCGTGTTATAATAAATTGTCTCATATTTATGAATAATTGGCCAGAATTTTATTGTAAAGTTATGAAATTGGTAAAATATCGATAGTTTCTATAATGTCAACACTCGTGCTAAGCACGAGTAGCACCGATGTAGGATTTCGCTCGATATATACTGATCGCCTATTATTCTATATCTAACCTATCCATGGTATGAACCCTCACCTTATTAACGGCCGCCTATAGTAACTACTACTAAACCTATCAAATTGAAGACTCAGATAATCGCATATATAATCACCTATATATTTATGTTTACTTCTCCCCTTCCCCCCTCTGGTTTGCTTTCCTACCGTACGACTAGCTCACCTTTACGTATATATCTTAGTTATTTTTATCACTTATCTATGGAATATTTGCAGACTACTGTATAACTATAATCGGCCCTTATATCCATTACTATCTCTTCCTCTCTTGCTATACTCTCACCCGTCATTTCTCATCACTTCTTTATTATGCCACTGACTTTATTTACTCATTTATTTTTATATACCCGCGCTTATATACTATTGTATATGAATTTCTGATTCAATAATATACTGTCCTATATATATATATATATATATATATAATATATATATACTTACTATATACTACTTATATATAATTGATAATACTATTACCTCCATTAATAAAATTATTATTAAACTTCTTGCATATTTTGAGAAGCGCACTTCGAAAGAGTTCTGCGAAATAAAACGTTTCGGATCGCTCTGAGTCAGAACGTTCTGAAACGAAACGCTTCTTTTCCAGTTTATTTTTTGAAAATTTTGTTCATTTGGTGAAGTGATTATAGCTCGTCGAATACAGAGCTTCAAACGTTATAGGCTCATTTTTCAGAGATAGAATTATGGCTGCAAGAGATCGTGATATCGTTAGAAGGTACACAAGTGAGCGCAAAAACGGAAAAAAGCAGAAAATGAAAAAAGGCGACTGAAGGGAATGTGCGCATGCTACTCGAAGTATCAGACTATTTAAAACTTCTGTAACATCTACAGCGACTCACATGCTGAGGGAACTACTGAGAAGGTCAGTAGTTGCAGTACAGCTTCGGAATGTACAACTACTCCTATATTTCAAGCTGTTGAAGAAGACACTCGGGTAAAATTGATGATTATTCTGCTGAAACTTTAGTCTGTACAGAAGCAGAAGTGCCATCTAGTACTACTACTTATACTCTACAATACGAAGACCCTGCAACATGGCCTGTCATTATAACTGATGAATTCCGTTCATCATTTATTAACAAAAATATTGAACAAAAAGTGGATGCAGACACTAGTTTCAAAAAATCAGTAAGAGTTTATGAGGATGGAAGAACTCGGTATTTGAATCCCAGTGGTTTTTTTCGACAGATTACGAATGCTGAGACCATTAAACGAGTGTGGCTATTGTTTTCAGAATCGTCTGGTAAAGTGTACTGCTCTGTGTGCAAATTATTTAATACCTAGGACAGTAACTTCACTCTAGGATTTAATGACTGGAAACATGCTAACCATATCTTGGAACGTGAGAATAGTGATGCCCATCGAAATAGTGATGCCCATCGAAATAGTGTTATCCAATCTATATTATTAGCCCGAAAACAAGTACATATTGATTCACAGCTGCACACCCAGTATGAAAAAGAATGTGAATACTGGAAAAATGTTTTACGT
>JABUQX010032058.1:0-5000 GCA_015478945.1 Trachelipus rathkii
TGTCTCCTTGGTTATTCAATGTATATATGGATGGGGAGGTTATGAAAGAATTCGAGGTGGGATGGCAGAAAAGGTGTTAGAATGATGGGAATGGGAGAGGAGTGGAGGGTGCCCCTACCTATTATATATGCGATGATTTGGTTCTGTGTGCGAGTCTGAAGAGAGTTTGAGAGGATTGTGGAGGTAGAGATTGGCAGAGAGGTATTGTAAAGGAAGGGTTTTTTTGAAAGTAAACGTAGATAAGAGTAAGGTATGGTTGTGAGTGAGGACAGTCCTCAGTGTGAAGTATGTTAGATGGTGAGCAGCTGAGCACAGTGTCTGAAGTTTAAATATTTAGGGTTATGTGTTGGACGAGAAGGAACGGAGATGCAGAGTTGTAGTAAGAAAGTGGTGAATGGCAGGAAGGTGGCTGTGCAATTAAATATTTCGTTGGTGAATGTAAAGCGGGACTAAGTCTGAGTGCAACTAGAGTCTTACATGGAGGTTATGTTGTTACCTGTGTTATTGTATGGTATTTGAGACTATGGTCTGGAATTAAGAAGTATTAATCTAAAGTTCAATGTGTTCAATGGACATTCTTAGGGGCATGCTAGGTTGGAAAAGAATAATAAAGTGAGAAATGAACGTATTAGAGATTGTGTGGTGTGAAGAAAGGGGTAAATGAGAGAATAAATGAAAGAGTTGAGATGGTTTGTCATTGTGGAAAGGATGAAGTGAAGCCGGTTGGGCTAACGGATGTTATAGTGGAGAGTGTTTGGGAACGACGCCGCTGGAGACGAAGAGGAAAGTGGATGAGTCGAGACGAATGTCTGAAGGAGAGAAATGTTGAGTTTGGCGGGGCCAAAAGGAAGGCGAGGATAAAAGGTGCATGAAGGGAGAGAATGACGGGTTTTGTATGGGGCATGGTTGTGGCCCCTGGGCCAGGGATGAACCCTTACATTGACATTTACCATAGTTGAGGGGGTCCGTCGCGGTCGCTATTGATGCTCTTAGGGTTGATTCTTGTGACGACTCTCACTAATAATGGGGTACAGAGGGAGGGCGGTAAGGCTGGGTTTCTTTTCGACGTTTGTCATGTTCCCTACTGCTTCTTTTCCGATGCTTGTACAGCACCTTACCCCAATCTTGGGGGCAAAGGAAGGAGAAGGTGAAGAAAGAAGGATATACATATATATAATTATATATATATATAATATATATATATATAATATATATATAATATTATATATATATATAATATATATTATAATATATAATAATATATATATTAATAATATATATATATATATACTATATATATATATATATCATTTACAATTACAAATACACTCACAGTTGAAATATAAAGATATTATTCTCTCCTGCTGGGTTTTGAACCTGAGCCATCTCTTTGTTGGTATTGCAAAGCAAGTGTTTTACCACTTTACCACAATGAGCCAAAAAAGGAAACTGGAAAATATTTTCTTCCTAGAAGCTTCTTCCCTCCGCAAACTCTAGCCAAGGGCCAAACAGAAGCTCCACTCAGAGAATGAATGATATCAGTATCATTTTAATCGCTAATTAAATACACTCAACAGTTTGAAAAATACCAAAAGATCTGGTCATGAATGAAATCCTAACGTTTTTCTCTACCTTCATAGAAATTTTAGGTAATTTTACAACTCGTTTAAATTTTAAAATGGGTAAAAAAAAATTACTGCACATTAATATGGTATATATTAAATTGGGAAGTAAAGTTATAATGTCAACATTACTTCCTTTTTATAATTATAATATATATATATAATATATTATATATATATACTATATAATATATATATATATATAATATATATATATATATATATATATAATAATATATATATATATATTATTATATATAAATATATATATAATATATTATACAGTATATATATAATATATATATATATATAATATATATATATAATAATAATATATATATATATATATATATATATAAATATATTATTATATATATATATAATATATTATATATATATATAAATATATTAAACTGTTAATACACATTCTTAACATACAATCTGTAAATGCCATTCAAACACTTTTCTATTCAAATTCATTAAATTCTTATATTAGTATAATATCTTCAAACTTTGTTTTACTAATGTATTTTATTAGGGAGTAATTTCAATGTATTTAACTTTTTAATTTATCTGTAATGTTGTAAAAAAAACAAAAACATTATCATCTTGATTTTATTATAGTACTAAAAGTTACATTGTGTAGTTGTTCTATAAAAAAACAACCACATAGTATAAAAGGAGTGGGTGTGATAAATTTGTCGGGAAAATGAAGGAGCGAAGACAAAACACACAATGTTGTAATTTTATTAAAAATGAAAAATAGAAATAAAAAAATAAACCCGTCTGTCTTTTCTTTATTAAATTGTCAAATCGTCAAACAAAAAAAAAAAAAAAAATTCGTCAATTGTCAAAATAATATAACTATACAATATAAAAAAAAAAACAATGAAAAAAACAATCAGCTGTGTACATACACAATTGAAAAACAAAAAAATATCATCAAATCTGATATTAATCATCCATCAAAAATATCTAATAATAATCAATAATAATATCAAAGCCAATAATAATAATCAATAATATCAAGTTATATACAATTACATCAATATATACAATAATCTCATCAAATTCTGGAAACAATCTCAGAGGGGAATTTCAGGGTTTTCTGGGGTTTTCAGGGGTTTCAATTCTGGGGTTCTCAAGGGTTTTTCAATCTGGGTTTTCAGGGGGTTTGTTATAGGTCGGGGTATTCTGTTCAGGGGTAATTTCTTCAGGGGAAGTGGTTTAAGGGTAATTTCTTCTTCAAGGGTATTGGGTCAAGGGTATCCATTCTCAATGGCTGCAAACCAAATGAAGGGGGAAACAAATGGATCCTCCTCTTCCACAACTGCAGACCAAATGAAGTTGAGAGAAAAAAAAAACTGGTCGTTGTGCCGACCAGTTTTTTCCAGTTTACAAACTGGAAAAAACAATATCAGCCATAAGCCATACAATATATCCATATATAATAATAATAAATTATTAATAAAAATAATAAGATAAGAATAATAATAATAATTATAATAATAATAATAATATAATATAATAATAATAATAATAAAGCAAAATAATAATAAGCATAAGCAAAATAATAATAATAATAATAAACCAACAATAATCAAAGTAAATATAATAATAAAATAATAATAATATATAATATGATATAATAATAATGTAACAAAACAATAATATGATAATAATAATAATGATGAAAATAATAAAATAATATTAAATAAGTAATAATAATAATAATAAAATAATAATAATAATAATAATAATACTAATATAATTAAACAAAATTTAATAAGTTAATTAATGACAACAATAAGAAATAATAATAATAGTAATATTAAAAAATTTTAATAATAAGTTAATTAATGACTTAGCAATAATAATTAATAAATAATAAATTAATTTTAATTAATAATAAAATAATAAAATAATTAAATTCAAATCAAATCAAAAATATTTTATTCTCTCTAAATATATTAATACTTGTATTACATATTTATATTAAACAAAAGTAGAATCAATAGAATGAGACTAGAAAAGGGCTACTAAAGGGACGTTTTCGTCCATTGAGCCCAAAATATAGTAATAATAGTTTCTTTCAATCAATATTCACATTAATAACAAAATAACTATAATAACAATAAATATGCAGATTAATAACAAAGAATATTAATAATTAATAATAATAATAATATAATAATTTTAATTAATTGATAAATAATAATAATAATAATAATAATAATTAATAATAATATAATAATTAATAATAATCAATAATAATAATAATAATATAATAGTAAGGTAATAATAATAATAAAAATAATAATTAATAATATGAAGGAATAATTGAATTTGAATTATATAAAATAATAATAATAATAAATAATAATTAAAATAATAATAAATAATTAATAATAATAATAACAAAAATAATAGAAATAATAATTAATAATAATAATAATTAATAACTAATAGATAACAATAATAATAATCATAATTAATAATATATATATAATAATTTCTATAATAATATTAATAATATAATAGCAATAATAATTATTAATAATAAAAATAGTATAGCTATATACAATAACAAAAGCTACTAAATACAACAGATAATAATAGTAAATGGTAATAGATATAATAAAATAATAAAAATAATAATAATAATATAATTAATAATAATAATAATAATAATAATAATAATAATAATAACCATAATAATTAACCAATTAATAACAATAGTAATAATATAATATAATAATAATAATGAATAATAATAATAATAATAATAATAATAATAATAATAATAACAACAAAAAATAAGAATATTAAATCTGAATAATAATATTATTAATAAAATGAATTTATATAATAAAATAATAAAATAATAATTAACAATGATAACGAAGATAGTAAGAATAATAGCAATAATAAATATTATAATATACAGTAATAATAATATTTAAAATAATTTAATATAATAATAATAATAATAATAATTAATAATAATAATAATAATAATAATAATAATATAATAATAATAGTATATATAATAATAATAATAATAATAATAAATAGTAATAATAATAATAATAAAAGCAATAAATAATATATAATAATTAACAATATTGCTAATTCAAATGTTAATTAACAAAATAGTAATAAAACAGTATATGACACTAAACTAAAGGTAATTAGTAATTAGTGATGAAGAAGAACATTCAACACTACTTATCATACTTTATATAATTGTAAAAAATAAAATTAAAGTTATTAAAAATAATTTAAACTTTTCTTTTAAAAAATAAAAACATATTATTTTTATGTGATCAATAATAATATTATAATAATAATAATAATAATAATAATAATAATAATAAA
>JABUQX010032058.1:10000-52500 GCA_015478945.1 Trachelipus rathkii
ACTGTATCGCGAAAAGGTGATTTAAAAACTCATCTGCTTAACTAGCCGAACAGCAATTTTAAGTTAAATATAGTTCTGAGTGCAGTAAAGGTGAGAGTGGCGGAAAAGTGTCTTAAAACGTCATCTGTTAATTCACAGTAATAGTAAGTTATTTAATTGTTCTGAATGTAACTACGGATGTAATTATGACAAAAGAAACTTTGAGATTCATCTTCTAAATCACAGCAATTTGAAATTATAATAAATGTTCTAGGAGTGTTTGCTATGAATGCAATCGTAAATATATCTTAAAACTATCTGCTAACTCACAGCAATTTGGAATGTTTTTAGATGTTCTGGTGTGCAGCTATGAATGTAACTCAGAAAAGTAAGCTTTAAAAAACTCATATGTTTATTACAGCAATTTGAAAATTATTTAAATTTGTTCTGTTTTTCATTAAAAATTCGGAAAAGTGTCTAGAAACTCGGATCTGCTAACTCACAACAATTTTAAATTATTTTAAGTGTTCTGAGTGTAACTATGATGTAATCATAAAAATATGCTTTAAAAATTCATCTGCTGTTAACTCATAGCAACTATTTGAAATTCATTTAAATGTTCTGAGTGTAACTATGAATGTAATCATAAAAATGACTTAAAAATTCATCTGCTAACTCACAGCAATTTGAAATTATTTGAATGTTCTGAGTGTAGCTATGAATGTAATAGAAAAAGTGATTTAAAAATCCATATGCTTAATCACAGCAATTTAAAATTATTTAATTGTTCTGAGTGTAGCTATAAAAGTAATCGGAAAGGTGATTTAAAAACTCATCTGCTAACTCACAGCAATTTGAAATTATTTAAATGCTCTGAGTGTAACTATGAATGTAATCATAAAATTAGCTTAAAAACTCATCTGCTAACTCACAACAATTTGCAACAGCAAGAGCAATAACAGATTTAATGGGAGGGAAAATATTTGAGAAAAATAGATCAAATGGAAGAAAGAAGGAACAAAAACCGTCATGGGAAATTAGATTAGAGAGAGACATAGCGAGACTTAGAAAAGAAATATCACTGATAAAAGAATACGAAGAAGGAAACATCACAATAGAAAGTAAAATCAGACAGGCACAAAATATGATAAGAAGAAGCAGAGGCAGAGTAACACACGCAATCGTTAACAGAAAATTAGAATTAGCAGCAAAAGCAAAAAAATTAAGCTCAAACAAGAAAGAAGAACAAAGAAAAAGACAAAACAATGTACCAGACAGATAAAGGAAAGTTCTATAGAGAGTTGAGAGGTGAAAATATAAAAGTTGATAAACCACCTGAAAGAGACAGACTTGATGCATTTTGGAGGAGTATATATGAAGACCAACGAACACATAATGAAGAGGCGGAATGGATAGAAACAACAAGAAGGAATCCCCAAATAGAAGAAAGTAATGAGATGGAATTTGAACTACTAACCGAAAGGGAAGTGATGGAAATGATACGACGTACCAGTAACTGGAAAACACCTGGACCAGACATGGTGCAAAATATATGGTTAAAAAAAATTACAATACTAAGAGAACCTTTAAAAAAGTGCTTCAATATAATTCTGAACGGAACAGCTGAAATACCAGAGTGGATGACCAAAGGAGAAACTGTCCTTATCCCTAAAACAGGGAAAACACAAAACCCTGGGAAATATAGAGACCAATTACTTGTCTACCAACTATATACAAAATATTAACAGCAATTATTACAGAAAGAATATACAAACATACAATAGAAAATAATATAATAGCAGAAGAACAAAAAGGATGCAGTAAGGGAAGTCACGGAACAAAAGATCAATTATTAATAAATAAAATGATCCTAGAAGACAGCAGGCAAAGACAGAAGAACTTAAGCATGACGTGGATTGATTAATAAAAAAGCATATGATAGTGTGCCGCACTCATGGATCAAAGAGGTATTAAAAATCTATAAAATCAATAATAAGATAAGAGAGTTTATGGAAAAAGTGATGCAAATATGGAAGATCAATATTAAACTACATCACGAAAATGGTACGATACAAATAAATGATGTAAAAATAAGGAGAGGAATATTCCAAGGGGATTCCTTATCCCCATTGCTGTTTGTACTATCATTGAACCCACTGAGTTCATTGATAAATAACTTGCATAATGGATATAGAAGGATCAAGAAATGAAAAGAAAGGAAAAAACATCTCGCATTTATTTTACATGGATGACATCAAACTATACTCCCCAAACAAACAACAAACAATTGAACAGATAGAGGTAGTTAAGAAGTTTTCAAGTGATATACAAATGGAGTTCGGACTAGATAAATGCGCGTTTCTGGAGTTGAAGAAAGGAAAAAAAATTGACAGTGGAAATATCAGAATAGAAGAGGAGATTATTAGACAACTAGAACAGGAAGACACCTATAAGTATCTCGGGATAGAAGAAAATGAAAAAATAGAACATAAGAAAATGAAGGAATATGAGAAGAGACTGAAACTAATATTGAAATCTGAATTAAAATGCAAATTTAAGGTCGAAGCAGTAAGAACATTGGCAGTACCAGTACTATCGTATGGGTTTGGAATAATTGATTGGTTCCAAGAAGATTTAAACAAACTAGATATTAAGACGAGAAAAATGCTCCACTCCCATAAATTGACATATAAGAACCAATGGCTAGCAAAAATGTATGTCCCCCAGGGATCAAGGTGGAATGGGACTTCAGGAAATAGATGCAATATATAGAGAGGAAGTGATTGGATTAACAACCTATATTGAAGAAAGTGATAGTAAATTCATCAGATGGGTGAAGGAGCACGAAACAGGGAAAGCGATGAGAACATCTTTAACAGCCAAAAAAAGAGATTACCTACGGAAGTATGATATCCCTAACGATGATCCAACAACAGAAGGAATGACAAAGAAGGAAAAGATGAAACACCTAAGAAATGAGCACAGAAAAGCAAGAAGGAAAAAACATGAAAATAATTGGAAGGAGCACGCATTTGCAAAGGAATACAAAAATATTATAGAACAAGTGTATATAGATAAAGAAAAATCGATAGAAGCAGTATGCAGGGGTAATCTAAGAAAAGAAGATGAAAGAACAATTGTAGGGGCACAGGACTTAGCATTACGAACCAATTGGTTCAAGAGAGAGATAGAGAAAGAGAATATATCCAACAAATGCCGAATGTGTAAAGTATCTCCGGAAACAGTTAGCCATATATTATCAAGCTGTGACACACTTCTCCAACGCAAGCAATACACCGAAAGACATAATACAATATGCAAATTTTATCCATTTTTAGAATTTGTGAAAAATACAAAAATAACATTAAGAACAGCATCCAAATATTGGGGAACACAAACCCAAAACGCAATAGAAGAAAATAACCACGGCCACGCGCTAATACTATAAACGACTTATAGCATTCCCACAATGTACCTTAAGAACATAACAACCGGATATTGTAGTTAAGATAAAAGAGAAAGAAAGGCATACATTATAGAGATAGGAATACCATGGGACGGCAGAGTATCAGCATATGAAAGGGAAAAGGAATTAAGTACCAAACTCTGAATACTCATTACAAGGAATGTGGAATGACATTGATAGAGCAGAGGTTATCCCTGTGGTAATTGGAAGCATGGGAGTAATTAAAAAAAGCTTACAACAGCACATAGATAGACTGCCGGTGGAAGTGACTACTTTAGAAATGAGTTCAATTATAATTAGACAGAGCGCCAGAATATTGAGAATGGTTCTCGGATGTTAAGAGAACCTAACCGGACAACCATATGCGCTTAGGACCGAGGTTCGGGCCTGCGTATTAAGTGGTAACCAAAAAAGGAAAAAAAAAAAAAAAAAAAAAAAAAATTGAAATTATTTCAATGTTCTGAGTGTAACTATGAATGTAATCAGAAAGGAAATTTAAAATTGCACATTCTTAAGAAGCATGGAACTGGCAAAAGTAATAAAGAAATCGGCTAAAATAAAAATGCATAAAGAAATTGCATTGCAAACGGAAACTTAAAGGGACGCAAATTATAGAGACACGAATGATGATTTTTATTATTACGAAATATATCTGAAAGAATAGTCATAATGGAAATACATAAAAGTGCCTCTTTACCATACAAAGAAAGTCCTTCAAATTTGGAATTGGAATGTTCATCATTCGTAATAAGTAGCGAAGTAGATTTGCCTCTGAAGGAATTAACAATAGTTCCTTACCATCCTCAAGATACCAGCATAGACAAGAGTGATGATGATGAAATGTTAGGCAACACAGGAAAGTATCAAGACGAGCTTATAGTGATGTGTAATAATAGTAAAGTTCAAGAAAATAATTGGTTGGATAATAATGAATAACTATATTGCGGTGTTGTGATTGATATTGGGAAGTGCCTAAAATCCTTTAGACTTCCAGTCAACGTTCGAACTCGGCCATAGCAAAACTCAACGAAAAGATTAATAGAAGATGTAAAATATATAATGTTTCTTATAAAAGCATAGTTATAATTAATGGAAAAACAGGAATTGAGTAACTTACGTACTCGTGTCCCTAAAGAACAATTAATAATTACGGTAATTAAAGAAATAAAATTTATGATAGGTAATAGTAAATGAGGGAAAGGAATTTGTGTAGGTCATGACTGACTACAGTGAGACGTATAACAAGTGTTCCTTATTCATGGCGGATAAGAATATCAAATATATATAAAATAGGAGAAACCAATTTACTCTTTAAGAGATGAATTAAGAAAAAATAAAGAAATCTCTTGAAACGTCCTCATAAGAAAAGGTTAGGAAAATTAAAAAAGGAATACAATATTCAATCTCTTATATTTTTGTCTCTAAACTTTCCCTCCCACTGCCACCTCTAATTTCACCGAGTAATTTATTAACCTGAAAAAATGGATACAGGTGAATCCTAAATCGGTGGAGTAAATCTTTTCATCAAACAGAAAGGATGCAGAAATACGTGTAAATGTTGCAAGTAATTTATGAGTAGATATTGGAATGAATTTTGGATTGGATAAGTGCGATTCAATTCGGTTCTGAATAAAAGGAACAAGATGCTTGCAGAAGACATGAGTAGAATTAGAGATGGAAGGGAATTAGTATTGTGCAAAATGGTTTAGTAAAAGTTGTATTAACTAATTAAGGTTAATAAAATTCTGTTTTAAATTGTTTTTATTCTTCCAAATTGTCTAAAGAAAAATGATTAAAAATAAACCTGAACGAAGATTTTGTAAACTTGGATCATTTTCCCTCTTAAGAAATCTTAATACAAAAAAACTTGTCCGTTTCTTAACTGAATGAACTTTATTTTCAAAGCCACAAATCATCCTTGTAACTTTGTTTTTTTATTTTTTCCTTTTAACAAATCTTAGATTTAAAATAAATCTGATTTTGAAATTTATTCATCCTTGTCTTTATAAACTTGCTTGCGGTAATACGTTTTATAAAATTATGTATGATTTTTCTTTAATCATTCATGATAGAATTTACTATATATATAAGTACACCTAATATTATGAATGGCAAACATTCATGAAAATATCTAAAAATGTGATTAATTTATGTGACATGATCAATATTCATAGTATAGATATAATTAAAATTATAGTACTTTAATCCAGTTATAATTTTTGGACCATCTTGTTGTGTGGTTGTGTTAGTGTACTATTTCGTGGCTAAGTTTTCCGCCGAAAAGTAGCACATATGATTCATTTGAAAGTGAAGAGACTGTAAGAAACCGAATGGGCCTACAGAACCTGTCCCAGTCAACTTTAGTAAATAGAGTCAATCACCCATCATGCTCATGCAGAACCTACAAAGCTCTCTAGGGCTTGTCAATAACTTACATAGTATACACCTAGTTTACTACCAAGAGAAAAAATTATAGCTAAGGTACATGCTAATCACGCTACAAGCTTTAGTAAGTCTGTCATAGTCATAACATGCGGTATTACTTTAACTACCGGAACTAAAAACTCGTCAATTTGGCTTAATCAAAATATACTATATGGTGCCTAACCATCCAAATACCTATGCAATTCTTCCTAAATTGTTGCAAATGAGTCGCATCCAACAACCTTCTGTGGCAAACCATTCCAAAAATTAACAATCCTATTTCTGAATGAATGTTTTCTGGCATGCCTTCTTTATGTTATCGTCCCCTCAGTCTCCCGTCTATGGTTCCAATAAAGAATTAATTGGCCAACGTATTTTCAAAAGATGTAAATATTTTGTAGACTTGTATCATGTCCCTTCTAAAAAATCGTCTTTCTACAGAAAGTATTCCTAACTTCCTTACCCTCATATTTGTTGCTTCACGTTACACTCCAGCATATCTACCTTTCCTTAAATAAGGGTCCCAAACTTGTGCACAATACTCAAATGATCGCCTAACCGTTATTATTCAGTTTACTTATAACTTCTTTGCTCTTGTAAATGACATTGAGGTTTATTATACATAGCATCATATTAGCTTTATTCCTAGCTTCCAAACACTGATTAGCCACTTTCAGATTACTGCTTATAATCACACCTAAATCATTTTCTTGGTCCACAGATTCAAGCCAATCCCTATTCATGTCGTAGCTGTAGTTAAATATTTTATTATAGTAAAATAAGTGAAGAACCTTACACTTTTTACTATTGAAATTATTTTGTTAGTGAGAATCAAAGACAAGAATTTATATAAAATATAATCATTTATTAAAGGTTTACGGTCGAAGCGTAAAAAATGAATTTGTACTGATAAAAATAGAACTAACTAATCATATATATTATATATATATATATGTATAATACTATAGTATACTATAGTAGGTATATGTAGATATATTTATATTTTATAAATTATATTTATTATTATATATATGATATAATATATATTAAATAAGTAATATATTAATATATATATTATATATATATTATATTTTAAGAAGGAATGGGCGAAGAGGGGAGCAATATGTGGGAGAGAAGATGGAGGGGGTGAATATATATTATATTATACATATATATAGTATATATTATATTTATATATATATATATAGTTATATATATATATTTATATTATTATATATTATATATATATATTATAATATAATATATATAAGGGAGAAAATGAAAGAGGACAATATGTGGAGAAGAGATGATGAGGGGTGTAATACTATAAACAATGGGAGATATGTAGAGAGGCTTTTTCAAAAATGGAAGAAAGGAAAAGTATTGGGTGATAGATGGGAATTGGATAGAGTTGTAAGAATGGAGGAGAAGATTGCAGATTAGAGAAAGAATGGGACTTTTTTTTAATAAAATGTTGGATGCAGGGTGTAGTTCCCCCGGTAGATGGGGGAGAATATTTGTTTGCCTTACATTTAATAAGGAAAATTGAGATACTGGGAGTCGAAAACGTTTCCTCACCGTAGTTGAGGGATCATCATAGCGGAAGATTTAAAGAGATTAAGAGGAGTGATATAGATACATTTGGGAGAGGAATAATATGGTGGCAGGAGTACTTCGGACCTGTTGCTTACTTTAAGAATAGTGTTGGAGAAAAGTTGGGAATTTAATAAAACAGCATATACAGCCTTCTTGAACTTTAGAAAGGCATTTGACTCCGCGGTACCCACAAAGTTTGGTACCCAGAGCCAGACTTTGGAGGATGTTGGGGGAGGTGTACTGAGTGGAGGAAAGACGGATAGGAGAGCAATAAAAAGTTTGTAAAGCGTTTGTGAATGTAAGGTGAGAATGATGTAAAAATGAGAAATGGTTTGAGTTTGGACGGGAGTGAGATAGAGCAGTGTCCTGTCTCCCATGGGAGTATACAGGGGGGGGGGCACTTGCCCCCCTTAAATCTTGGCGAAATAAAAAAAATGAACCTTATATGTTTGCCAGATGATGCTTTTAAGGGTTTATTATGAGAAAAACTAAAAAAGATACGTCAATCGATAGATAATGAAGTAGTAATTACTAATTACTAAACGTATTGAAAGCGACAGGGTGCTCTCACAACTTATAATGTGTTTTTGTTTTTCATATTGGTTGAGTCGATAGCTGTTGCTTTTATATGGCATAGTCTCTGACATATTCTCTTCCTCCCGCTTAAAAAGAAATCTTCCCTAGTATTTTGATAGCATTTGATGGCTGAAAGTGATAAACCAATCGCGGAAGGCATATCCGTTGCTATTACATGCTGCAGTAGCACATCAAAAAAACAATTGAAGAATAAAAATATTACTGCAATTTTGAAGGCACAATTTCTTCGGAATAAGCTGCGATGAGGGAATTTTTTGAAGCCTTGATTTACTGATAAAAGTGGTGATGTGGAATTGAAAAAACGTTTTTAAAGGACAGGAATGCCGTCTTGGATGTTCACCGTGATTCAAAATGAAACTTACAATTTTTGTGGGAATTATCATAAAAAAAAAATGATTGTCGGCCGGAGTGTAAAAAAAAAATTTGGATCTTTCCATATTGTCCGATGAAACTGTCGGATTTGTCAGGCAATGAACAATATCTATAGGATTAAGGTTTTTGACTTGAAAAATGACTGTTCGAGAAGAATTTATTTGTTTTACTTTGAAGTTCTTGAAGGGATGGATGGTAAAACCATTGCCAAAACAATTGATTCGTTTTTAGAAAAATTTTCAAAAAAATTTCCAAGTTCAAAAAAATTTCTAAGTTCAGAAAAGTTAAGTTAAGTTAGGATTTTTTAATAAAATTGTTTTAGTGGCCAAGCTTCTGGCATAATTACGCAGAAGCTTGCCACTAAGAGATTTTTTAAAAAACTTAACTTTAATTATTCTTTTCTGACTTAGAAATTTTTTTTGAACTTAGAAAATTTTTGGTCTCAAAATGTGTGTGTTTCTGCTACAGTATTACCTTATATATATATAATATTAGATATATTATAGGTTATTAAATATTTATATATATATATATCACTATATATATATATAATTATTATATTTATATATGATATATATATATATATATATTATATATTATATATATATTATTATTAGTAATATATATATACTACATTTTTTTTAAACTATGTGGTCCGCCAAGGGTTGACCGCGTAGCTATAGAGTCGGAGTTCATCGGGCCTTTCGGGGAAGCCGACAGGGTAGGATATATTTCCCCCCTCCGGGAAGGGTCTCCGGAACCGCTCTTGGTATTTGGGTGTCGCGGGGGTTCCTGCCCTCCCTATTGGGTATGGAAACGTCCACTTGTTCCCGTCGGTATCGAGCCGACTATAAAGCCGTATATATATATATTATATATATATATAATATATAGTTTATATATATATATATCAAAGGTGGGCATTAAGCGTTAAAGCGTTAATCGTTAATTAACTCGTTACTTTTTTTCGTTAACTTTAACGCTTTCGTTAAATTCGAAAAGAAGTAAAGACTATTAACGAGTTAAAATTTCCCCTACATCCGTTAATCGTTACTTTAATTTACGAGTTATAAAATATATTTTCTTAGCAGATTTTAAATTCTATTAGATTCGATTGTGATATTACATTTTTTTTTTTTCCCAAAATTTCTAACGCTCCTCCAATGGTCCAAATGTGTTTATTCTTAGCGAACGGTTATTATTCCCGTAGAAATGCTTGACGTTTTCTCTTTTGGCTGTTATTCTCATTTCTTCTTGGTTCGGCTGAAGAAAAAAAGAGATAGTGGACTGTTGCCGTTCAATGTCATTAACTTCTTTCGTTATTTACTTGAATTGCTCTTTTGCGACTAGTGAAAATATAAGAAACTAGGCCTCATAAGCGTTGTAACTTATAAAAAATATACATATTTGTATTAAAAATTCTAAGTTCAATATCCTATTATTTTTACAATAATATGACTACTCGGTGTCCGTAAAGAATAGTCGCAGTTCAAATGCTTTATATATACAGGAATATACAAGTATCAACAGGCATTATCATACATAAAGTGAAGGTATTGACAGAGTTTTCGTGACATATTGTTCAATAGTGCCCCTTCGTTTTATAAGGGGATACATTCAGCATGATAATAGCCAATTCTCCTCCAAACATTTGGTTAACAGAGATTCGGAGTAATGGAAGGAATGGCATGTTCAATTCTCTGCTTTTCAACTCTGCGTATAATTGGGGCAGCCGCATAGGAGAAGACATCGATGGCGTTATTAGTCGAGGGAGGGGCAGATAATAAGAGCTCTGTCGGTCTGACACCATTATGCCATATACCAACGATTCTGGGAGTAAGTCGTTCAACCACAGCTCGCATATTTGACTCCAATGTGAGGAGCTCATCTTGGTTGCGTATGAATTTTACCGCTTTCATTCTCTAATAATGTGTGGAATAGAGTTTGTTGTAACATATATCACACAAGTCGACCCCTGTTGCGGTTGCTTCTGCGAAAAAGGAAGGTCCGAGGCCCCTGGCGTCGGGATATGGCGGAGAAAAGTTAACCTTTGGGGAATCGCGTTCGTGTTCTCAAGTTCATGCGGATTTTCAGACCACAGATACGAACATTATGGTCATTCACCTTACCCCTGAGAGGAAAGGTGGACTCACGGCTAACACTACACATATCTAGAAGGTCATCGGTCTTGCTATGCACTGCACAGGCAACGTAAACGTGAGCATAGTGTCGGCTTTAAAGCATGTACAAAACATGCAAGCCGGTATTTGCCGCAAGTTGTTAAAACGATTTCCTTAAATATTCACACCGTCGGTTTTTGGCAACCTTCAGTTGTGACTTGCCTCTCCGAACGGATTTCTTAGAACTATGAAAGCTACGGTCCACATCCTGTACAGTCACTTAGGGCCGTCCTGTACTTTTGCCTTTACAAAGACATCATTGTTGAATTGCTATACCATTCGGTCGAATGTATTTTTGCCACATACGAGAGGTCACATTGAAATCCGTACGAATACGGCGTCTGAATCTGGTAGTTACATTACAACTTAGGCAAATTGTAGGACACAGAAAAGCTTTACGCTCAGGACTCGCCATTGTCTGGGGGGGAGTATGTTGCGCCAGCACACTAGAGAAGATCATCTGAATGCGGCGGATGCCGTATGTGACTATCAGAATCTTTTGGGCGGGAAGTGCGCATATTCGACACTATGGTCACTTACTCTTCACTTTGAGTTATATGATATGGGATATTGTATATTATGCTGTTATAGATAAAGCATTGAAACTGGGGAATTCTTTTACAGATACCCGGTATTGAGTATTAATTATAAGTATTTAACGTTTTTGCTTATTGGAAGTATTCTTCGGCAAGCGACAAAAGCATCTGCTATAGGTCAATGCGTAATTAATTTGTCTGATAAGCTTGATAATATTATATAAATTGTTATATATTATTATATCTTCAAATTAGTAATGAATTTATAATACTATTTCCTACATATGTTGAAGAACGGTTACGTTAGATTAACTGTAAAACGTTCTATTGGCGATAATACGCTTTTAATGAATTAACGGTGTTAATATTTTTTGTTAAATTAAAAATTAACGACGTTAACTTTCTCATTAACAGTGCCAGCCTTTGTATATATATATATTGACTAATGGGCTGATATATATATTATAGATATATATTATTATATATTCATATATATCATAATTATATAATATATGAATATATAATATATATACTATATGATATATATAATATATAATAATATATATTCATGATATATGATAATATTATATATATACGTATATATAATATTATATATATCATTATAATTATATTATCCAAAACCTTTAAAAATTATTAAACTGATAAATATGCTTAAATTTTGGATATATATTACAGAATAGATTTTCTTTTAGCTATTCTAGCTTTTTACACTTATTTTTTTTTTATATAAGGGTAATAAAGGTCACATTATTTAAACTAACAATTATTTTTAATTAAAAAACTTTTATTTAAATCATAAAATAAAGTATAATATAAGATTAAAATTATAATTATAATATAATATACAGTATGAAAATAATATACATATTGAATAAAATAAGACAATAATAAGAAGAAAATAAGTAATAATAGAAAAAATGATATAATATCTCATACATATAATAAAGTACGAAACATATTTATGAAATACATAATTATAATATATAAATAACAGCTAATTAAATGAACACATAAAGAACAATTAAGCTAAAATAAAAATAGGATAAAAATGGATAAATCATTATAAAATAAAACTAATAATTTACATATGAAACACAGAAAATAATAATACATAATAACGTGAAACTAATCAAATAAAATGTAGTTTTAGAGAAAGAAATAAAAAAATAATAATAAAATTGTAAATAAATAATATAATATATGTAAAAATATTCAAGAGATACGAAATACATGCTATACAATATAAAGAGATATACATGATTTGGTGAAAACTTAGTAAATATATATTAAATATATAAAACAAGAAAGTAAAAGAATAATAAAGTAAACATACGGAAAATGATTATAGAAATAGAAACTATATAAAAGATCAAACGACCGCATATGATTTTAAACTGGCGCTATTGTGACTAGGATGATCATTTAGTATCTATATTTATTATACTCCTCTCTATACTTCTTACTCATATTCCCATAAATGATATAAAATAGATTAGAGAAGAAAAAAAAAAAAGATAAATCACATAAAATATCAGTAAAAAATTAACATTATACAAAGTAAAAATAGATATTAAAATCAGTGCAGCAATTCTAATATTTTGACAAACATTTCACAAAAAAAAAAACACATTTTAAACTCAGTGGCAGCAATTCATATATTTGAGGAGAAGGGAACATTTACTCATACACGCAAAATCGCACTTGTTTAAGAAAAGTATCCCATATCAGTCATTATTACAAGGTGCTTATATTTTCAACGTTAATCATTGGAAGCGATTTTACAGGTTACTAATTTCTGTCATAAACTACAAGAATAATGTTTCAATTATTATAAACGAATATTATTAAGTCGTTCATCCAAATATTAAACAGCCTTTCTACGGAATGAAACCTCTGGAAAAATATATTAATCATTAATTACTATAATTAATTATAAATACTTAATTAATTAATTATAAATATTAATCTTAAAGCGCCCGATAGCTCAGTGGGAGAGGACCGAATAACAAAGCTAGAAATCGTTATTTGTGGAAGTCAACAGCGACCTCTTCTTCCACATCTTCCAAAGCGATTTCGGCTCCATAGTTGTTGAGATTAAAATAGCATTCTCCAGACCTCGTTTAGGTCATTCTGCATGTGGTCTTTGAAGTTCAATGGAGTTTCTAAGATCTTCATATTCTGGGCATATACAAATGAAGTGTATCAGGTCTTCTTAACTCACATATGATCAGCAAGTTAAGTTTCGCAATTTGAGAACCTGTTTCTCCATTTTAGGTTCAAAGTATTGGATCTGGCTCTGAAAAGTATCACTGAGTAGGAGTTGTCGTAATCTGAGCTTTTTCAATTCCATATTTCCATCTTCGGTAGCATTTGTAGACTTGTCTTTGCTTCCCTATCTCTTCTTTGCCATTATGTATGTCCGGTATCTGATATGTATCTTATTTTTTCAGAGTTTTTTATTGTAGCCTTTCTATTGCTACTATGTCTATCATAATTTTGTCCATGTGCAATCTTCCCCCATTTTTTCCCTTCTGCTTTCATTTTTCCAAAGTATGTGCTTTAAGACTTCTTTTTTTCTTCTGATATTGATTTCAAAAATTTAACTTGTTATATATTAATTCTTCCTGCATTGATGATGCTCGCAACTCTCCCCTAGAATGCAGTGGGGGTGTAATCTAGTCCCTCCTAGTGCTTCCTGTATACTGTTTTTCGAAATTGTTTGCAACTTATCTAATTCTTTTGTGAAGCACATTACATTGGGATCCATATAGAATTGCTGGGAGTGCCACATTTTTTCCAGTATGTTTTCCCTATAAGCAGTTTGTTGCAGCTTCTCAATGACTGAACCTGTTTGGCTAGCCAAAGTGTGGGCCTTATTAATGAGATTCAAGCTTCTATCCTAAACATATTTTTCATTGTTTATATTAGCATGGGGTGAGCATTTGACAGCACAACTTTGATTCCTTCAATCTCCGTTGGTGGTTGTTCCATGTTAAAAATCATACGTGGGCTTTTTCTATTGTTTATTTAGACACATTCCCCACTTTATCTGTAAGTAATGTACTAAACATTATTCTGCAGCTGCTATCGTTTACATTTTTCTGCTAAATCAGGCATCATCAGGCAAAGAATATGCGACTGTTTATTCTTTATTGAACCGATAATGTTGAAGTCCCTTTCTTTCTCTATGTGATTTAATTAGTATTATTGTAAGTAACAAGTTTGAATAATGTAGTAAACCCTGTACACCCTTGCTTTATTCGCGCTAGTAACTTCTATCTTCTACATTTTCATTTCATTTTACAACTTAATGTAGGTTTTGTCATCTGTATATACTTTGTGAATGGCGCTTATTAATTTCATATGTGAACCTTGTACTCTTGTAGTAACTCTTATCAGTGATATCTATTAGTGAGTCAGAAAGCTTTTTGAAGTCATACGAGACTAATTAATGGTAGGAGTGTTTCTGTATGATTATTTCCTGAGTATCTTGCAAGTATAAAGATAATAATCATCTATTCTTGCACTATCTGTAAACCTGATTTGGATGTTCCTTTATTTCAATCACATATTTTATAATGTGTTCTTCAAATTCATTTTTATTAATGTCTGAAAATTGTTTGTATGATGTAGTATTAATGGCATGGTCTTGAGAATTTTTGACAGTTGGATTCTCTTTGTTTCTATCACTGTTTATAGATGTTCCATGCTGTCGGTTTATGTCGTTTGTAATTCTTTATTGATATCTAATTGTGAGAATCTGAATACATTGTTCTCTTCTGTATTAATGCTTATATTAGTTCTGCTTAGACCAAAATGATGGCCTGGTGCTTCTTCTTTTAGCTTTTGTAACAGCCCTTCTGACTTTATTCAGTGGTTATGATGGTGTTTTCATTGGTGTTATGGAATTTTTAATGTTATGCCATGTCATTTTCTAGTCAATTGTACTGGAAATTTGGTGAGTACCTCACTTTTGTTCTTTTGGTAATTATTTGCTCATTAGTCTTTTATATTCTACTTCGGTTATTGTTCGATATCTTGCAATTCGGTTGTTCATGTTTACAGATATATGGTTTCCAAATCAGTTAATTCTTTCCTATTTTTCTTTGGTATTTTAGTTTTTCACCATTTTTTTATAATGAAGTTTAGTCTCCTTCATGGTTATATCTGCTCCCTTAAGTTTCTTTATATTTCCTCCAGTCATTTTCTCCCTATCAGATTTTATTTCATCTGTTAGTTTTTTCTCATATGTTTTATTTCTTGTGTTATAAGTTTTTGCACTTTTGTTTTATTGTTCTTTATAACATCTCCCAGAGCATCTTTCTGGCAAGAAAAATATTTCATTGCTTCTTCTATAAATTCTCTTCCTTTTTTTTTTGCTTTTCTTTTTAGAGCTGTCATCTAAAATCTTTGTCATCTTTTATTCATTTTTTCTTCTTTATATTTCTGTATGTTTTTAATAAGGTATCATCCGCTGCCAAATTATATGATTTTGGTTTCATCTTTTTTTTTTATCTTTGTTTTGCATTTTATTTTCTAGGTCTTTTAGATATAACTTTTCATCAGAACTGGTTATGTTTATAATATTTGAAATTTGGGCCATCACCCTTTTTTATAATTAGGCCTTCTCACTTTGTTTCTTAGATATATTTGAATTAAATTATGGTCTGACAGGATCAAATACTTTTTGGTTTTCTCTATTTTTCATGAATAAAAATTTTATTAAGCATTATAGCAGAGCAAAATCTATGACATTCTCATGTAATTCCTCTGCCTATGTTGTAGGTCATCACTCTCAAGATGTATTTAAGAGTTTCGAACTCAAACTTATCCGTATCCACGTCTAAAACCATTTCGCCCCTGTTTATCAAGTTGTATTGTCTTTCCCAAATCGGTAAGTGCTTGAATCCCCTATGGATCATTAAATCTCTTTTACTCTCATAATCTATCAGTCTTTCGCAACGTTTTTTTATTATGGATATTTTCTTCTTATGATTTATCTGTTTGCTTCTGTTTGCAAAAATACTACTAATACAAATATATTTCTGTTTATCGAACTTTAACTTGAAGTAGGATATATTATGTTTTACCATCATTTTTTCTATTTCTAATATGCTTATTTTAGCAGTATAATTACCATTAACCCTCCCCCTTTTTATCCTCTTCCTTTCATTACTAAAATTTTTGTCAAGGTCATCTCTAAGCATGAATCTGTCTTCTGTGAGATGTGTTTCTACTAAAAGTACTATAATCATTTTCTGTATTATTCACAAACTCAATCTTCAGATAATTTGTTTTTGTTAATTCTTGTCTATTAAATCATATTTGACGTACCTGTTGTACTATTGCCATATCATGTTTGCACGGTATCATTTGCTTTCTTTAAGTAAACATTTACATTCTTACAAATATTTTCCTTGTTAATGTATAGTCTTGTTCGTCCATTTTGGTTTTCTTTCGTGTATTTTATTTCTCAGCTGATTTTGCTTCTCTCTTTTTTTTTAGACATTTGATCCGGGTTTATATAGATATTCTTGAAGCGTGTACTATTTCATATATTTTTGCTTTTTTAAGGACATCCCATTTTTGATCGGCAGTTTTCATTTCTATAAGTATGGGTCGTGGTTCTGTCCAATCCACAACTTTTTACTTTACTTTATCATCAAACTCTGTTACTGCCATTCTTTAATGAATTTCAGAGCTATAGGTTCTTTGTCCTTCTGTTCATGTCTCCTCTATAGTTTTTGTCTGCTCAATATTCACTTTCTCTAAGTTATAAATTAGCTAAATTATTTTTCTTCTCCGATTGTCTTCATTTCTAATAGTTTTCCTTTACTCAGTTCCCTAAGATGTTTCCGGTTCTGGTGATTTTCGCCTTCTTTTATTTTCTCATTAATTCATCTATTTGGGTTTGTTGATGCTGAAGAAGTTGTTGTTGTTGGTGTATGGTGTTCTGCATTTCTTCCATTCGTTCAACAGATGAGGCTACAATAATCTTCAGCTCTGTGAAGTCCGTCACGGAATTGGTATCCCCTTTCGGGGTTTGGAAGCAGCTTTTGCAGTTCCACAATACATTTTCCATTTCGCCTAACATTCTATATTGATTTTTATTAATATCTGCACAGTTTGGTGTAGCGTGGAACCATAATTTGCATTGGCCACATTCTATGCTATCCGTTCTCTGGCCTATGTTAAGTTTACATTTCCCGAATTACATTCTTTGGCTGGAGGGTTCATAGATTCAAGTAAATTATTCGTGTAGGTAATCTCAGTATAATGTGAATTAATTTGAATTATTTCAACAGAGTAATTAGTTATTTAATCAAATTAATTTCAGTTATTAAACACGTTATTACAGCACGTGTAACATGCGTTAAATTTCTATGGTTTCTGTGGGTCATAGTCTTACCTTGCCTCGGCATTTCTAAATTCACTAAATCGAAATTGGCGATAAAACGAAATTCGAGCAGTTTAGGTATATCAACCTTATGAATATTCTAATTTTGAGAGATATGTAACTTTTTTTCTAAAAGACGACTAAATAATTTTTTTTTATTCTTCATTACTATTTTTTTAGAGTCTATGCTGTGATTTTCATAAAAATCTGTTTAGAGGCAGTTATTGGAAATAATTACCAAAGTTTCAAAAATATCTGCAAGTTTGGTGACAATTTTCTCATGCCTAGACTTAATTCTCATACAAATGGACCCCTTAGGCCTATCTTTAGTGTTGGTTATTCAAGGATTCCACCATTGACTTCACACCAGAAAGAAGCAAGTCACTTTGTGCTGGATCCCATCTATGTGGAAGTGGTTGGCAATTAAACGTCCAACAGGAAAGCCATGATGGGCTCCCACTGATCACAGAATTTCAAGCTTTTTTCTCATTATTTTATTCCCTTACCATTAGAAAGGGCTACCTTCCTTCCTCAGACTTCATCATCAGCCTTCACCAGGGTTTTATAATTCATTGGCAGGAACGTTGGAGATCAGACCACTGTGAGATCAAGACCCAGTTAGGGTCTTGGTCATTGGCCTTATGAAAAAACTGCCTGCAGGAGACTATTTTGGCCCATCTTTGAAGCTCCATATACTTTCTAACTCATGAGCACTATATGTCTGGGGTCTCTTCCTCCCTCCTCCCCCATTGCCAATTTTGTCACATTCATGCCCCTCTGTCTATAAATCATCTCTTTGTTGACTGTCCTAATTTGACCATTGTCTGAGACAAGTTCTTTCCATCTTTGGGGGCAGTCTCCCCCTACACAACCTGACTAGTCACCAGCATTTAATAGTACCACAGTCTTTAGACCTGATGAACATACACACTTGACAATTTTAACGATATACAGTATTTTGTACAAATATTTACATTCTTAACTATTACAAATAAAATATATCCTATATCCACATTTCATAATATATAATAATATTATATAATATATATATATATTATATATATATATATATATATACTTTATATTATATTATATATATATAGTATATCTATATATTATATATATTATATATATAATATATAAGTATAATATATATATATATATTATATATTATATATATATATATATATATATATATACTTATATATATATATATTATATATATATATAATAGTGTCTGGGCGGTGTGACCGGGCCTGCCTCTTTAGGAGGGGTGATTCGGTCACTCAAAATAAAAAAAAATAATAAAAAAAAAAAATAAAATTTCTCATTTATAGCCACGCGGGTAGTACTACAAGTTTAATTTAGATTATCTTAATTCTGAAGAAAGTTTTATATATCTTTTTAAAAAATGTTAGAGAATTTGGGTAATAAATGTCCTTTCATAATATGACATTGAAAAAATTGTTAGCTTTTTTACTTTTTATTTTAAAGTTGATTAAAATCAGTTTGGCATTTTATTATTATTTTTTTTCAGTGGATACACTTGAGGATAATGTTAGCTTTAAACTGGCAAAGTAAAAATTTTTGATCAAACAGTATTACAGTGGCAAAATAGGCCTAACTTGGTTCGATTCACCTCGCCTTAAAAAATTGATGGAGGGTGACTCGGACCACCATTGTTTATTGTTTTTCATATTATTATTGGTATTTTTTTTAGTACAATTATTTCATTATACATAAAATAACTTAAAATTAACTGAAAATTTTTTAAAAAAATGAAATTTTATAAAAAAACGAATTCAAAAAAGTGTCAATTTTTGAACGGAGAGAGAGGGGTGAATCGGACCACTTATTTTTATTCGTACTTTCTTTAATGAAAATTCAATACTTATTACTAATATTAAATGAGAATCTGATGTAATGAATGCAGTGGGAAAGATTAAAATATATCAAAGGTTAATTTTTGCGATAGATGTTACCAGTCTAATGTCAAATTAACTTTAAGGATGTTCCGCATAAAGCCGCAAGGTGGGAGGCTGACTGAGTGTTATTATTACTCAATTCAATAAATATTGATTATTAGATAGTACATTGTATATATGTATATATACTGGTGTAACAAATATTTATCTATTTCATAATTTAATATACTACAGTAATGTTTGATTGTGTATTCTTTGAAAATTATTTTGTTTTGTACATGTGATTTTAAGCACATGTTTAATATTGTTAATGCAAATTCTGTGTAGTGAATACCAGTATTTCCTTTAATGAGTAATAGATGTGTGATGAACACACATACTTTACAATTTTAAGGATATATTTTGTACAAAGTTACATTTTCTTAATTTTTACAATTAAAATAATTTTTTTTTATATATATTATATATATTATAGATTTTATATATATCATATCTTGATATATATATATATTTAGGTATGGGGGAAAATGAACCTGAATCTGGCTCGGAATCGAAAATTAATTTTGGTAATTTATGATATATAATATATATATATATATGATATATATATAATAAATTTTAAGTAGAAAATGTATAGTATCTTAAACAAAATCTATATTATATCTTATATATATTATATCTATACTCATATTATGATATAATATATTGTATATTTTATAATATATATTGGTATATATATATATATATATATATATATATATATATATATATCACCGTCAAAATTAATAATGACCATAAAGAATAATATTTTATCGTCTTATCTCCCCTAAATAATATAGAGTATTTATTCTCCATATATAAGCTTGCGACTACAATAGATAAATAATAACTTCTTGTTAAGTCACATCTGTAGCGTAAACCTGAATTAATATGTCCGGGCGTTGTAGAACTTTGGAGAGGTAGGGAGCAATGGATAACATACACTAAATTTAACAATTAATGCCATTTGACAATAAAGAGATCACGCTTGAATGAACGGAGCGAATGCCACTAAAAATGATATAAAAACTATTCAAATATAATGATGTTTTCTTTGCACTTTATCTCTATAATGTCATCTTTAATAGGAATTTCTAATATTAAATGCCACGAACAATTTATTAGGTGTACTTTTCTCATATAGGGTAATATTTTTGCTTCCTCTGTCTTATTGATAGTTCGTATATGTAAATAATTATTCTCACTTATATATTTATATTTAATACTTTAATATATTAGTATTTACCTGCTCTATACTATATATGAATATTATAATATATATATATATATATTTTATATAGATAATATTATTGTCTAAATAAATAATTTAAAATAAATAAATAGGTTTAAATTCTTGTTTTTGAACTCTACCACAAGGTAATATAAGGTAAATAAAATAAATTGGTGGAACTTTATAAGGGCATGAGGGTATAATGGTCCACAGACATCATTGCACGTCTCCAGCGAAACACTTAAGAATTTTCAATTGAGAAACTCGAAGAACATTTAAAAATAAATTTGTTTGTATTTAACTAAGAATTATATTTGCTAAGTTTATGTAGTCAAATGACTTTATTAATATATATAGTATATGATATAATTAAATATGAAAAAATATATATAAATATAAGATAAAATATAATATTAATAATATAACTTGATAAATAAAAATATTATATTAAGATAAAAGATAAGTATATAATTATAAAATGTAATATTAATAAAATATAAGTATATTTAATGTAAATATAATAAAATAGAAGGATTCAGTGATATCTATCTATCACTCCAATAATAACGATAACAAAAGCATACTATAGATAGATAACATTAAAATATTACAAACGTTTAATCAGTAAGATACAGAGTATATATAAGTAACAGCAGGAAGGGTAGAATGAGAATACCGAAAGTTATCATAACAGATAACCTGAAGCTCAAGGATAGACACCACAGAGAGGATATGAACAGAAAAGAAAGCATATAAACAGCAGCAAGGTAAGGAAACCGAAGTTTTCTAACATAAAAATTCGCATCTAATAATGTGAAAATATGTTTTGGAAGGGGTGTATATGTGGCGTTGATTTGCTTTGAACATTAAGCGCAAACTGAGGAGTAGATCTAGTTAACCTAATACGGGTATCCACAAATGGTAGAATAAGTCTATCCTGCGAGAATATATTCATTTATACGACCGTAATATTCATACATGTTATTTTTAGATTTAGCAACTTTGTCCATGTTTTTTCTACATCTTTGAAACTGGAATACTCGGATGATTGCAGATGGGACTCTTTAGCATCATCTGAATAATTTAATAAATGTTCGATAGAACTTCGATGAGGGTAACTGGCCGCTGATGTTCCTAGAGATGTTTCATTTAGAAAAACTTCAAGTTGGTTAAAACACGTATACAGAAAATTTGCCTCTGTGCACACATGTTCAGAACTGGTGAGATCTGAACCATCTTCATTTAATAACTTAGTGTTAAGATATATAAATACATTTGATGGATCGAGATACTGGTCAGAAGTTCCGGGGATATTCCGCTATACCAAACAAGCATAGCGACCCTTTTAATAGAGCCCGTATATTTAACAAGGTCTGGTTACTAAAGTTGTCATATTTATACATCATGTGAGTTTATAACACAAAAAAAAAGAAGTAATATGACTTAAAGCAATAGATCAATAGATCGCTGATGGGTGGGAGGGGTGTGGGTGGATCGTTTGAGTTACTGCTTTAAAACAAAATTTTAAAAAAATCTTTCCACTATATTATATTTCTAAACAAAAAAAAATCTAATTTTTTGGTTAAATTTAAACATGTGAGTTTAAAATACACAAAATGAATCCCAAATATGACTTAAGCAATAGGTCAATAGATCACGAAGGGAGGGGGGGGGGGCGTTACTGCTTTAGGGTAAATAAAACAAATATTAAAGAAAAATTACCGATGAAAGAAAAAAAATAGATGTTAAAGTATAAAAGAAAATATAATAAAATGTAAAAGTGAACATATCCTGCTCCTGCTCCTGCTCCAGTTAAGGTGCCGTGCGGCTGCTAATATTGTGCATCACGTTGAGTTGTCGTGCGGTGGGGCAAGGATTTCTCAAAGATAATGAATCATTAACAAAAAATTTTTTCTTTAAAAAAATTATTTTTTTTTTAAAAAAAAAAATGCTTTTTTTTAAATTTTTAAAAAAAAAAAAAAAAAAAGCTTTTTTTATAACAAATAATTTTTAATTTTTTTTCAATTTATTTATTTATTTTTTTCTATTCATTTAATTCAACCTTTCTATGACCTAATGACATGTTGAATAGAATTAATCACTTTGACAGGTTTATTCAACGATTACCCTCATCCCCCCCTTACCCTCCAGCTTTGGCCTTCGGTTTCATTACCCTACTTTTTTTTTTTTTTTTTTTTTTTTTTTTTTTTTTTTTTTTTTTTTTTTTTAAAACAGTTACACCAAACCGCAACCTCACGGGCAAAGCCCCTAATCTAGGAAGGGGGTGTTGCTCAATTTTTGTATGAGCAAGACTATTATATATATATATAATATAATATTGTAAACAAAAATATAAAACTAAAAAAAAATATATAAATTTTTTATAATATATTATATATATATATATATATATATATACATAAAAATTTACTATATGTAAAAATGTATATATTCTATATATATATATAATATAGTATATATATATATATATATTATATATATATATATATAGTATATATATATATAATTATATATATATATATATACGCTCAGAATATAATATCTATAATATATATACTATATATAATATATATATATATATATAGTCTATGATCTATAATATATAATATATATATAGTAATTATATATTATTATATATATATATATAATATATATATATTGGCAACAGAAATCAAAACTGAAAACAAAATATGAAACTTTTCCTAATTTCAGATATAATAAAAGATACAAACTACAAAATACTTTTAAACCAAAATGCGTTTAAAATAGAGAGAAAAATGGTACAAAAAATTCTTCAAAATAAGTTAATTCGTAATGATGGTAATCTAAAGTTTTAGATTCAATCTCGGGGTGCATTTTAAGTAATTTATTGCCTAAGGAAGAAGATAAAGAATGGATGAGACTTGTAGTGTTTCCTCAGTCGCCCTTTTCACACACACACCAAAGATCGATATTTTAAAATCCGCCAGTAATCTTTTCTTTCGATTTCTTGATTCCTTAGAAACGAAACATCGTTCAATTCACAGATCATAGCACGTGATAAAACGTAGGATTGACTGGCGAAAAAAAGGGAATGCAAAACGCTATGAGTTGATGATTTAAATGTATACGTATGTGCGTACGTCTGTGTGTGTGAACGATAAAGAGAAAATAAAAAAACAATATAAAATATGTAGAAGAAATGAAAGAATAATGCAATGTTAAATTGTAACATATCAAAATAACAAGTACCAAACAATAGCGAATAACCATTAAAACAGTAAGAAAATAAAGTTATCTTAAGAAAAAAAAGTTAATAGAATATAAAACACTATCAGCAGGGATTAACTTGAAATATAACGAGAGTACTTGGCATTTCATAAAAATAAAAGAAACCTCAATACTTTTTTTATATACAATGTAAAGAGTTTCAAGGGCAGTATTAGCACACATTTATAAATGACAAATGTCTTTCTGAATAAGACTAAAATTTTAAAGTTAAACAAAAAAATGCCACTACTTTAATTATAATGCTTTTGTTATATAGCAAATGAAAGAGAAAAAAGATACATATATACATATTATATATATATATATATATATATATATATATATATATATATATATATATATATATATATATATATATATATATATATATATATATATATATATATATATATATATATATATATATATATATTGGCTGATTGATTACCAGCAAGAACTAGTTGAAGATATCAAAGATAAAGATTGAATAATGTCTTCTGTTCTCAAAGGAGAACTTCTTTTGATTGAAGCTTATGAGCCTCCGAGGAAAAGACGAAAATACGAAAAAAAGAAGTCTCTAAATACATTCATTTTAAAGTCAAACTATTAAACTTAGTGCAAGAAATTTATTTTGTAACTTTTTTTGATAGCAAGAATAACTACATCACAAAATAATATACTGTGAAATAATAGCAGATATTAGTAATTGTTGGCAAATATTTTAGGGCAGTATTTTTCAACCAAGGTGTCACGATCGTCTATAGGTGTGGCGCTGGAGTTTTTTGGGGGGATGGTCGATCCTCCCTCAAGCAAGGGGTATCAGACAGTGTTCTTAGTATGGATACAATATTTGTTTCTCATTTTAATGCATATTGCTATATATTTTCTTTTAGTTATTTTGTTATTTCTTAACAAATATTCAAAGCTATTTCTTTTTTCAGGTCTTACTAGTCATAGGTATATTATATTAATAAACGCAAGTTAGAAAATTATGACAATGAACAAAGTAACTCTGACACTAGTTCTAGTAGTAAGACATACATGACAGGAGGTGCTACTTATAAATGAGCTGAAGGTCTGCTAAGAAGACTAGGCCTACTTGTCCTTCGAATTCAGTTAATCAGAAAAAGAACAACCACGTCCTAAGTGTGTTCTTTACGGCATTAACCTGGCAAGCCAAGTTGTAATTCCAAGTTAACATGAAAAGACAAATTCACACGAAGCACCACATTGGTGCGAAAAAACAACCGATTATTAAGAAAAGCTTATAGCTGATCAAGCAGGCCATCCTCATCAAAACCATTTCTGACAAAGCTCAAGAAACAATTATGGTACTGCATAAATTGTTGCAAAAAAAAGATGAAATCACATATAATTGCAGTCAGTAATGTTGCCAGCATGCTGTAAAATTGGAAATATTATGTTTGGCGAAATATATGGAAAAGAGATTTTGAAATCTCCATGTGAGAAAAAACCACTAGTCGTCATATATCTGATATATCACAAGACGTTGAGTCACAAGTGATAGATAGTATTAAGGAAACTAAAAGTTTTGCCATCCAGTTGGGCAAGTCAAATGACATTACTGAAAAAGCTCAATACTTAACCTTCATGAGATTTGTTTGCAATGAAATCATAAATGAACAATTTTTATTTTGCAACTACTTCCTGAAACAAGAACTAGACATTTCTTAGATTCTTGACAGCTATTTTAATTCATAAGCATCTGCAAGGATGATGAACGCTCTATGTCGGGGAACCTAAAAGGAATCATCACATTGGCCAAAAAAAAAAAGAACTCTGGCATGGTTTTCAAACATTGTGAAAGGTCCGCATTTCATAATCAGTGTAGTACCTGAGCTTCGGAAGGTATTAAATGAGACAATCAAAATAATTAACTACATCAAAAGCAAGCCATAAAATTAAGATGGCTTTGAACGCCGTTTTGCCATGGAACTTACCCACACAACATCATCTGCAGGCAGAAGCAAGGTGGTTTATCTCACAGGCGGATGCTTTTGAGGTTTTATGAACTAAGGGAGGAGCTTCTAATATTTTTGACATCAGAAGAGTGTGTCGGCTGACCTGATTAATAATGAAACCTGGTGCAATAAAGTTTGTATTCCTGACTGATGTATTTCCAAGCCATGAATACTATTAATAAGAGTATGCGAGGAAAGAACGAAAATATATTTACTTGTACGGTCAAAGTTACTTCCTCTAAAGAAAAGCTAACATTGTGGGGAGTCAAAGTAATAGCAGGAGAACAAAGTCGAAAATATTTGAACTGCTAAAAGGTTAAAGCTGGACAAAAAAAAACTTGCCAGATTAATTCTAGAAAATTTGTCGATTCTGATTAAAAACATTCAGTTTTATGTAAAGCAAAGGATTATTTTCACTCACTTTTTTTTTTAATAAAACATATATCTGAAAATTTCAAATCATTTTTTAAAGAGTATTATTTTTCAATAACATTGTTTCAAGGTGTAGTAATAATAAACACGCAAAAAAAATGTCAAAACCTCTTGTAAAGAATGATAAATAATACAATACTGCTTAACTTATGAATATATTATTATTATTATTATTATTATTATTATTATTATTATTATTTCATTTTCATGTGACCAAATCTATCCTTAAATACTAATGGTGGGCACCGACAATTTTAGTGCCTGGCTCACTGTGCCGTGAGATGAAAATGGTTGGAGATCATTGTGTTAATGGATTTTATTCCTTTTTTAGATACTTAAATACACTTAACAATGTAAAAGGAAAAACAATTTACTTTCTTTAAAGACAAAAAGAATTTTCCCTATACAAAAACTTTTAAAAAATAATGGCAAATTCTCTTTTAATTTTTTCCACTATAGCTTGCGTGCTGTAAAATGTTTACACAATTGGGTCAATACCAACACTTCACTAAAACACATCCAACCCCTACAACGGAATAATTTCTCAGTATTCATAATTTGAAATATACATTACTCTCTAACGTTTTATATATATATATATATATATATATATAGAGAGAGAGATATATATATATATATATATATATATATATATTAGTAATATATATAGTATTATATATATATATTAATAATATATATATAATATATATATATATATTATATAAGTATATATATAATATGACGGAGAGAGAGAGAGAGGAGGAGAGAGAGAGAGAGGAGAAAGACCCTTCGTTTGATTTTGTGTCTTTACGCATTATATATATATATATATATATATATATATATATATATATATATATATATATATATATATATATAATATATATAATTTATATATATATATATATATATATATATATATATATATATATATGTGGGGATGCCTATTACATACTGCTATTATATATATATATATATATATATATATATATATATTATATATATTATATATATATATATATATATATATTATTATATATACTATAATATATATAATATATATATATATATTATATTGGGATGCTATTACATATGCTATTATAATATATATATATATATAATTATATATATATTAAATAAAATATATAATAATACATATACAAATTATAATAATTTTACATTATATATATAAAATATCTATACATATGTAATATTGGATGCTATTACAACCAGCTATTATAATATATATATATATATATATATATATATATATATATATATATATATATATATATATATATAATATATATATAATATACTATATATATATATAGTATATATATAGCACGGCATAGATAAATAAAGATATATGTTTTTTATATAGTTTTTTATGTATGCTATTTCGTATGCTATTATATATATATATTTATATATATATATATATATTATATATATATATCAATTATAATCTATATAAATATATATATATAATATATATATATATTGTCATTGTTTCCTTGAGATTACGCGAGAGAGAGAGAGAGAGAGAGAGAGAGAGAGAGAGAGAGAGAGAGAGAGAGAGAGAGAGAGAGAGAGAGAGAGAGAGAGAGAAGAGAGGAGAAGAGAGAGAGAAGAGGAGAGAGAGAGAGAGAGAGAGAGAGAGAGAGAGAGAGAGAGAGAGAGAGAGAGAGAGAGAGAGAGAGAGAGAGAGAGAGAGAGAGTTGGTTAGTTATACCACAAACATTCATAGATAGCTATCTCGTTTATTGTAAAACAAATGAAGTCTTCAATATTCATTATTTCTGAAATATTTCTTGCAGATGCGCACTGCACAGCCATTTGGACATTTTTCAATATTATTATTATTAATGGAAAATAGAAAGCTTGAAATAAAAGGAAATGCTTTGTCAGCATTATTTCATGACAATTCCAACATCTAATCAATAAAAAGAAAAAAAAATAAGTTATTTATGTAAACAAAAGGAAAACTTAGTGTAAAATCTTATTTGGCATTACGGTTACAAACAAAGTCAATGAGTATTATTATTATATTGTCCCAGTGTGGCCGCTTCTTTGTAAGCCGTGGTTGGTCCTGTACATTGACTCATTATTATATTGTTTCAGATATACGACGATTCAAACGCTCGTATAGATGGAACGAAATACCACACATTGACCTATTTAACTAACGTTAGCAAGGTGTTTCTAAAGTCAGCCGCGTTTTATGCGCTCGTTTAGCTGTGACCTTATATATTCACATTCGAATGTGGGAGGAGATGAAACAATAAAAAAAAATATTGATAAAATATTACCAAATAAATAATATAAAAGATCATAAGTTAATAACGCATTCGAATATCGTAGGATGTTAAGAAACACACATGACCTTATACATGTATACATACGTACGTATATACATACAAACAACACAAAGAATTTTCCACTTTGGTATTTGAAATAAATCTGCTAGTAGTGCATTACGCCTATGCGAAAGGGCAAAAACCGTAATTTTAATATCAAAGTTCACGAAGCTTTAAAAATGAAACTAATTTAATATAATTTTATAATATTTTTTATTTATTTTGTAAACATTATTTTAATTGAACGTTACGCCTATTCAAATTGTGCATATTGCATTTCATAATTAATTTATAATTAAAGCTTTTAAAGATGAAACAATCTAGAAGGATGAATTACGTCTGACCGTTTTCGTTGTTCTCGTCTGAATAAATGTTACTGACTAAGAATCCATAGTGTGTGGTGTATATGTTTGTGGGGCGGTTTTTGGTGTTGTTGTGTGTTGTGGTTGTGTGGTGGTGTGTTGTTGTGTGTGTGTGTGGTGTGGTGTGTGTGTGTGTGGTGTGGTGTGTGTGTGGGTGTGTGTGTGTGTGTGTGTGTGTGTGTCAGCTTTGAAGAACAATGTTAATTAAGGGATTGAGACAAACTTTACATATGTTCATTTATCACATAATACCCCAATCGCAAAAATCAAATGATTCACTAACTGGAAACTCTACTTCTATAATGGATTATGAAAGTATAGTACTAAATCAAAATACTTACAAAAAGAAAATGTCAGAAAAACAAAATTAACAGACTTCCAAATATATATACTATATAATATATTATATAGTATTATATATAGTATAGTATATATATATATATTATCTATACGTATATTATTATATATATATATAAACGTAGTAATAATATATATATAATAGGTATATATATATGTAGTATATATATAGAATTGATTATATATATAGTATATATATAGTATATAAAATAGTTCTATATATATATAGGTATATATATATAATATATTATATATATTATATAATATCTATATATATATATTATATATATATATAGTTATATATATATATATATATATATATATATATATCTATATATTATATATATATATTTATTTAGTTATATATTATATATATATAGTACTATATATATATGTATTATATATATATATATACTATGTTATATATATATATATATATATATATTATAATATATATATATATATTATATTATATAATTATTATATATAATATATTATTATATAATATATATATATATATATATATAAATATAATCTATATATTATAATATATATAATATATACTATATATAGTATATATATATATATATATTATATAGTATATATAATATTATATATTATCTATATATATATATAGTATATTAAGTGAAGGGCGGAATAGGTATTGCTGATTCAAGCTTTTTTTTTTCCTGGATTCAGATATAAAAGATAACAAAAATCTTTGGATTTGGATTCGATCCTTCTACAGAAGCCACCAAAATTCGATTTTTCTTAATATTTTTAAATTGAATTATGAATAAAAGTTCTTGTAAACATTTGGCGTTGGCATAATATATAATATACTATAATATATATATATATATATATATATATATTATATATATATATATATATATAGTATATATATATATAATATATATATATATATAGTATAATTTATATATATATATATATATATATATATATATATTATAATTTTTATATATGTATATATATATATATATTATATATATATATATATATACTATTATAAATATATATATATATATATAATAATATTATATATTATAGTTATATATTAGTATATATTTATATATATATATATTATAATATATATATATATATATATATATATATATATTTAGTATATAGTATATATAGTATATATCTATATAGTATATATATATTATATATATAATATATTATATATATATTATTATATATATATATTAGTTATATATTATATATATATTATAGTAATATATATATATAATAAAATATATATATATATATGATATAATGATATATAAATATATATCTATTCAATATATAACACATAATATATGTAAATCGAATATTATATATATAGTATATATATACTATAATATATATATATATATATATATCATAATATATTATATTAATAGTATATAGAAGAAGACGAGAGAGAGAGGAGAGAGAGAGAACGCGAGGCAGCAGAGAGAGAGGGAGAGAGGGGAGAGGAGAGAGAGAGAGAGAGATTGAGAGAGAAGGAGAGAAGAGAGAGGTGCAGAGTGAGAGTGAGTATGGAAATATGTTTTTTTTCCTGGAGTGGATCCGAATTTCTATAGAATGAAAAAATGGGGGGGACGGACGGGAAACATGGCAACCAAAGACATGAGAGGTATGAAATTCTTTAATACAACGTTTCGAGCCTATCTTCTGGTAACTACAATTAAAACGCAATATACATAATTAAAAATTAAGAATTCGAAAATTAAAATTAAAGCGTTGTGAGTAGAATGTTTTAAACAGTTAGTGTAAGTCGTTATTAAGGGAGGGATGGAAGGGACCAAGAAAACTGATGTTAAAGTAAGTAATTGAGTTTTAGCAAAGCAGTTGGAGATGGGGTTGTGGGTTTTAAAATGTTCTGTAGAAAGTTATAAATGTAGGATTCAACATGAATAGGGGGGGGGGAATTGAAACCGAAAAAGGATTTAAGATTAATTAGAACAAATAAGGTATGCACGATGAAGATGCAGAGTGATGGTATTAGAGAAAGCTGAAAAGAGATGAGCTGAGGAAGTTTAAGCCAAGGAGGAGAGAAGAAGGTTTATGATAGGGCCAGAAGTAGTGGACAAACCTTTGCGCGGGAAGATGGGTGGACAAGAACGTCGATTGAAAAGGGGAGGGTGTTTGTTGGATTGGTCTTGGGGCGAGTAAATTGAATGTTGGAGTGTTTAGAATTAATATAAGTGAAAAAGATCTGATTGGGCTTATTATGGAAAATCCCCATGTTAAAGCTCAACACTATTTAAACCTACCAGGGGTAACTGTGTGGTGTGGGATTTCAGCATTCGGCTCAAATAAGGACGCGTTTTTTTTTTAAAAAAACGGAGCGGGTCGGATGGGAAGATGGATACCTATTGCTAGGCAGGAGTTCTGTTCGGTCCAACCATTGACGAGATGTTTGGGTGGATACACGGACGTGGATTTCTTTTCAGCAAGATGGAGCACCCTGCCCACTACCATTCGGCGATGTAAGTAGCTCCCAAAAACCCCCTATCGATGCGGCATTTCCAATAAATCACATGGATTGGGAACGAAGAGGTATCTTGTATTAAATACACTGCGCGTTCGCCGCAAAATCTTCACGATAGCCACCAATGGACTTCTTTTTATGGGGATATACCTCAAGGACAGAGTTTATCGCTCAAACCAAAAGAACGATAAAATACATTGAAATTTGGGAAATCGGGGAAAGACAATATCGCGCTTCCAAATTAACTTGTTTCGGTGTCGTTTGCGACTCGTGTGTTGCGTGCTGCCAGTTGGTTCGCCTTCACGTTATCAACTGTTTTTCTGGAAACAATGGCAAGTCATCATTATGGAACATTTGCAACATTGATTCCTTTAGAATGCATGGTATGTTCTTGTATTGAAGCCTTTAAAACTTGGACAATATTGTTCATAATAAGTTGTAGTTGTATAGTCTTTCAAAGTGTTAGTCATTATTTTGAGACACCCTGTATATTGATTAAATGTAATAAACTATCCAATATATTTTAATAATTACAGGAAAGTGTCATCAACGTTAAAGAAGGATTTCATCTTATGGAGGAATGTCGTCGCTGAAGATCTCCTTTTATTTATAATTATTGTCGACTAAGTTTAATTTTATTATTAATGTTTTAATATTTTAGCATATAATCTTTAGCTTGGTGATTCTTTAAATGTAATAGCTGTAGTTACTTTACGTTTTAAGTTTAAAAGGACAGTTAACCTTTGATTTACGTATTTTAACTAAATACCATAATAGTAATTTTATCGTGCAGCGTAAAGTGAAGAGCGATCCACCTTTGTTATATTCTCACGTGTAAAATGAAGCGCGAGGAATAATTAAAAATACTTATAAAAGAAAAATTATATTATTTTTCGTCGATCTTTCAAGATATTTTAATTTCTTTACTCCCTTCGGCAATTTTCTTAAGGCCAGTTCTTGTTGCTTCGTCTTAAAGAAATTTTAACATATATATAGTATAATATGTATATATATATATATATATTATATATATATATATATATAAATAATAATAATATAAATATATATAGTATGATATATATATTATGATATTATATTATATATTTATATAAATCAGTAAACCAATTTAGTTTTTGTTTGAACACAAAATTTCATAAAATTGCCCTATAGAATATTTCATCTTACGTACGTGACTGGACATACACATATTGTATACACATGCCTAATACATAAATACACACACGTACTGTATACTCAAGACTATATCCACAGAAGGGATTGGTTATTTTCATTCTACTGGAATCCCGATATATGATAAAACATTTTCCAGTATTTCATATCTACTTAAGATCCCAGAGATAATTTCTACACGCTGCGCTCATTCTCGCTTTAATTGAAAAAGTCTTAAGCAAAGATTGGCATTAAATTAGTTTATTAAAGCTAAGACATTAAGAGCTGTAAACCAATACCATATTATAAAATATTTTTACACAAAGGCAATATTTGTTCCCATTCAAATAGTGTAGCTTTAAGAAACTTTAAATATTAACGGAAGGGAGAAGCTTTTTTTATGAGGGAGTTATGACAATGGTTGCTCAAAGATTGCTCTTCGGAACATATAATCACTTTCAACATACAACCAATGTATATATAGAATAGAGCAAATTATTATTATTATTATTATTATTATTTTATTATTATTATTATTATTATTATTACGGTTCAAATATCATTGAGGGTTGGTGTCTGTAGAAGATAAGGTCTGCTTGTTAATTACAGTACTATTGCTTGCTTATCTTCTTATTGACAGTGGGCTGTGAAATAATTTTGAACATCTATATAATCTTTTAAAATCTTCCATACCTATCTCTTTGCAATTAATACCTACTTCACTCCATTTAAAATTACACCCTTCATTTTTATATTCTACCTTTAAACAAAAGATCCCATTCATCAGAAATACTCGTGTCCAAATTATCTCACCACCCATTGGTCTGCTTTTATTCCAAATACTCGGTTCTTCTTTATTCCTCTTAACCATACAAATATCTTGCAAGCCTTTTCATCTTATAAATTTATTCAATATTCATGTTTTAAAATTCGTACAGAACTGTCGGTACAAACATACACAACTTAAACAGACTTGTCTGAGCCTTTCTAGTTAAGTTAACTTTTCTGTTTCAGATTAATATATATATATATATATATATATATATATATATAGATAATATATGAATATATATCTACAATAATTATTATATAATATAGTATTATATATATAGAGTAATATTCAGTATAGGTAGTATTATATATATATATATAACATAGATAGTTAATATATATATATATATGTATATATATATATATAATATAGTATATAAGTAATTTATAATATGTAAAATATTTTATGATATACCGTAATTAATAGTAATATAATATTTAACTATTTCTGTTTAGATATATATATATATATATATATATATACGGCGAGTTTACGACTAATAAGGAATCATCCAGCTAAAAAACACTGAAAAACAATAATAATAATAATAATAATAATAATAATAATAATAATAATAATAATAATAATAATAATAATAATAAAAATAATAATAATAATAATAATAATAATAATAATAATAATAATAATAATAATAATAATAATAATAATAATATTAATAATAATAATAATGAAAAAGGATAATGGCTAAAAATGAAAGTCTGCCATACAATGGACTACGATTGTTGTCTGCTTCTCGGGCTCGTGTCTTGTTTCCTTTTTTTCCTAAAGGTAATAAACGGTAAAATATAAATTATTATAAATAAGATGCATCATCTGCATAAGTGACTATCGATGTTCTCGTTAAAATTAAATACAGAACACTGAGAATGCGAATAGTCCGTAACAAGACAATGTATGTAAGTAACTGAGTATTTATAATTCAATTTGAAAGGTGTTCTTCAGATCAAGAGAGCAAAAAGTTTTCGAATTTGATAGGAAGAATAAATCAAATCAAGAAAAGAAATCTAGAAATATTAAACTAAATCAAATCAAAGTAAAAAAATCAAATTATATATATATATATATATATATATATATATATATATATATATATTAATATAATATATTATATATATATATATAAATATATTATATATATATATATATATTACTATATATATAATATATATATATATATATATATATATATATATATTAAAGGTGTACCGGAATTCCGGCCAGAATTTGACAATTTTTTCCGGTTTCGGTTTATATATACTGTATATAAAAGCAAAAATAAAGCCACAAGATCATATTTAACAAAAAATAAAAAAAAATTATATTTTACTAAACAAAAATGTCTTAAATAACTTTAATAATAACTCTTCAACTTCAAGTGAATTAAATTAAATCTACTGATTTTAACGAGATAATATGAATTAGGCATAAAATTTCTTTTACACGGTCATTAAAAGTTAGAACATAAAAAACACCGCAACGCAAACCTACACACGAGTGTACACTCACAGAGGAATGCGTGAAAACGACAGACATTATCATTGGAATTTTTGTTCATTTTGGAAGTAGTTGCGATAATGTAACTGAAATGGCATTTAAGCTTTAATGCGCCAAAATAACAATTTTATTTAATAGTTTCATGTTGCAATTTAAAGTTTAAAATTTAATTAACAATTGAAATAGCAAATACGATTCCTAATTTATATATATATATAATATATATTATACTATAATATATATATAATATATAATATATATATATATATCTATATATATATATATATATATATATATATATATTATTATATATATAATTTGACATAAATTTGGATAAAGCTAACAAACAAGAATCATGTGAAGAAATGGATATTCAGCGCAGTCGGCTCGTATGAAGATTTTCTTCGGATGGTTCAGGAAGGAATGGATCAACACCAAAAAGTAACACCCGGTAGCTCAGCGGAAGAGCACCTCGCCCAACTAAGGCGAGAAGACCAGGTTCGTCATGGTCGGGGGCGTGTTGAGTGTGAACGCTGTTCTTTCTTTGAACTCCGGTCTTGCTCAGACTTAAAAATGGAGCACACCCCCTCCTAGATTAGGTATTATTTCATGAATTGTTACTATAATAAATATATTATATTATATATATATATATATATATATATATATATATATATTTATATATATTATAATTTATATATATATATATTTATATATATATATAAATATATATATATATATATATATATATATATATATATATATATATATATATATATATATATATATATTATATATATATATATATATATATATATTGTGAAATATTGTATACTTTTTAAACAAAAAACAAATAGTTTTACAAACTATATATTTGTAGCTAAATTATAAGAAATTTTTTCCTTGTAATCAGTTCTCAGCTACTTTTTGGTAACTAATTATTTTGAAAATAGTTTGAATTAAATAGTAGTTAAGTATAGTTTTAGTTAAACTACTTTTACTATTTAACTACTTATCAACATGACCTAAATTTTGGTTAACTAATTATTACAATCTGAAATATGAAATTTATGACATTCCAACCCACAAAAACAATTTCTATAACACTGTGTTTATTTATTTTTTTTTTTTTTTTTTTTTTATTTATTTTTATATTTTTTTTATTTATTTTTTAACAACCGGATAAATAAATTTTTTTAAAAGTCTCTGTCAGAAATATATGGGCAAAATGGTCAGTTTTCTAAATCTGATTGGGATGAGATTGACGTTTTCATTATTACACTTCCCTTCCCGACTGTGGACAAAATTTTAAATTACATCGATTCAGGAACTTCCTAAAACATTTCTTTTGTATAAAAACTGATTGCTTCGTTTATACTTTTGTTTGCGTTAAATAAAACTAATGAAAAATGATATAATTTCTCTAATATTATTTGAAACCAAGTAGTTAAACTAAATAAATAAGTTAATTAGTGGTACCTAGTTAACTAACGCGAATTATGAAACTTTAAAGAATTAGTTAGACTTAGAACAATATTGTTCTAACTAATTATTTAAAAATCAGCTCTTCTTTCAGATACAAAGACCGTTTACCTGCACTGTTTGGATCTGGAGTCGTCTATAAGTATACTGGTCCACGTTGTGAACGAGGCTCCTATATAGGATTCACCTCAAAACTTCTCCGTTTTCGAGCATGTGCCCACATAGGAATTAGCCACAGAACCCTGTGCCCTCTGTCTGCAAAGGAATCGTCTCCAATTAGAGCTCATTCCAAAACCTGCTCCTCTCCTCTGAAATTTGAGCAATTCGAGAAACTTACTTCAGCTTCCGACACGCAGCCTCTTCCAATTCTTGAATCTTTATACATCAATAAATATAAATCATTCCTAAACAGTAAAAAATCTGCCACACAATTATTTACAGTATAACTTTCCGGGTCATGAATAATTAATCTCATAGAAATTCTAGAATATTCTGGAGTCCATCATCTCCATCATCTAACTTTATTTCAATGTCCTACCAACTAACTCGGTATAGTAATTATTTTATCTACCAACTAAATTCTTTTAACTCCGCCCCTTGAGTTTGCAATTTTTAATATTTGTCACATTACTGATTCTCTCCAGTCACGAGGTAATTATAACTCTTTCTATTCTCTTTAGTGTAGGTTTTTGATTGGTCTCATTTTTGCTTTCGCTCTCTTAATTCTTACATTTATTTATTCATATATTATTATTATTATTATTATTATTATTATTATTATTATTATTATTGTAATATATATATATATATATATTATATACTATATATAATATATATATATATATATTATATATATAATATAATATATATATATATATATATATATATACAGTATATTTCAAAATTAAGCATTAATGAACTACAGAAGAAATTTTGTGGGTTGGAGAAACAAAATTGGGTGGAAAATTTTCATAACTAACTTTTAAAAAATTGATAACTCGAATGAAAATTCAATAATTAAAAACAAATAACTTTGATCGTTATTTCTTTCCGTTGGATAACTCCAAATTATAAAGATATTAAAGAAAATGAACTCTTTTATGGAGTAGTTAATAAGTTCTATTTGACAGTTTGTCGGACTTAAATAAATAACAAATTACAAGAACAAATGGAACGTTTATATTTAGTCAAATAATTTGCATTTGCTGAAGAAAGAAAGAAAGATATAATAATTAAAAGAGAGAGAGAGAGAGAGAGAGAGAGAGAGAGAGAGAGAGAGAGAGAGAGAGAGAGAGAGAGTAGAGAGAGAGAGAGAGAGAGAGAGAGAGAGAGAGAGAGAGAGAGAGAGAGAGAGAGAGAGAGAGAGAGAGAGAGAGAGAGAGAGAGAGAGAGAGAGAGAGATAATATTGTTTTTCCAAGTAAAAAGAAAAAACATTTTTTTTTATTTCCTAATTTATAGTTTGTTTTATTAGCTAGAGGTAATTTAATATAGTCCTGAGAAGTATTTTTTTTTCACTATTGTACTACGTAACTACATATAACAAATTTTAAATGTTTATAAAGAAAAGATCGTTTTCTTTTATTTATAAAAATTGAGTTGGGAAAAAATTTCATATACATATGTTATTGTATCAAACATTGATATCAATTTAAATATATATAATAATATAATATATATATATATCTATATATATTATATATATATAATTTATATATATATATATAATATATATATATATATATATATATATATATATATATATATATATATATATATATATAATATATATATAAATACCATCTCTCATGTAGGGCTTTCGTTCGCCCTGTCTGTTGGACCAGCATTTTCTTCCTTCTAGCCCAGAAACTCTTGATTCTACAGCACTCTAGAAAAACATTTCTCGGCGCAATGGTTTCTGATGCCAATCCTTGAGTTATACACTAAGGTAGGGTTTCACCCTTTCAGTAGAACTAGCATCTTCTTCCATTTCGCCTCGAAGTTCGTTCTCCCAGAGCTCTCCAGAAGATCTTGTTTCTTGGCACATAAGATTCCAATGCTGGTCCAAGAGTTCTTCAAGCAAAGTGAAAGGGGCCCGGTTGCGAGCCCTGTCACCCTAGAACTATGCGAAGAAAGAAAGTCTTCATATGATCCGACTGTCTCGAATATCCATTCTTCTTGTATTGATATCATTCTTATTAATAAATCTTTTGATTTGAATAATTCTTTTTGAAATTTTTTTTAAACCGAATGGTACCAAGCTATAAGTCTACACCATTACATTATTCATTTATTAAGTATAGTTAAATTATTCATTTATTCAGTATAGTTAAATTATTCATTTATGCAGTAAAGTTACATTATTCATTTATTCAGAAAAGTTACATTATTCATTTATTCAGTACAGTTATAAGAAACAAAGCTATTTCAAAGGTTGGTAAAGAAATTGGCTCTAAATAATAATTTAAAAAACAAAGTAAAATATATATACCATTATGCCAATAAGAAAAAGGAAAAGAAAGAGAAAAAATAAAATGCACGTTCTTTTTAACAAAAAGTAATGTTAAAAAAAAACGTTTTACATATATATATATATATATATATATATATATATATATATATTATATATATATAATAGCATATAATATAGATATATATATTATATATATATAGTATATTTATATATATATAATATATATATATATATATATATATATGCAGAGATACTCATGTAGCATTAAGATTGATTGAAATAATTAGAAAGTAATTAATCAAGATTGTTTATTTTACAGGAATTTTGAATGACATGCTTTATAGTTTCTTGTAAATCGGGAAACGCTTGGTAATTAATTAAGTAATTATATCATGTAAAGTCGATGAATATATAGAATACGCAATGACAAATACACCTTGTAAAACACGTGATTAAGAATTTATTACAGTTTATTCTCCCTCTTTAACACCTCCCTTCTTCTAAGGTCTCTAACGGACTCCATTTGTATTATCAAACACAATTAGTTCTAATAACTTTAAGGTAATTAGTATTTCTTTTTATATTATTTGAATATTAAAAAGGATCAACCGTAGGACAAGACCCACGTCCGATCTGAGCACCAGTCAAGGCTCTTTCTCCCTGCTCCTTTCCAGCTTAGGCAAAAGCGCCAGCCGGTTTATGGAGCTTACATCTTATTGGTTAACTAAAATGCCTTATAAGCAGTTCCCATATCTTATAAAAGCTACTTAATAACATTGACAGAAAAAGTAATTATTTTCCACTGTTTATATAATCTTAAAAAATGATAGCAAAATTATGATATATTGTAATTTGCCTAGTTCTCAAACCGTACGTATCATAATACGTGAGATACACAAACATCTTTAAAAATATAACGTAAATCATATCTAATGAAAAAAAAACCACTCTGATTGTCATCTTGCGACTACTACTGAATACCTTTAAAATATGTTTAAACATACCTTTTTAATTAAAATAGTTTGATAGTTAATGGGATGATTGTGTCTGAAGAGAAACAGTAAGATTATTGATATTCAAGGGGTGAAAATATATCTATATAATATATATATATTATACTATATATATAAATATATATTATATATATATTATATATAATTATATATAGTATATATATATATATATCATATATATATTATATATATATTTATATTATAGTATATATTATATTTTCGATACTGTTGGAATATTCTATTTTTTTTCCTAACAAGTTTAACTTGAATGCCTTTTGTTGGTATAATGCGACCCCTTTCAACCCTCGAACAGAAATCGCCCCCTTAAGCTCTTATCGAGTCTCGGGTCGGTTAACTGCCCACTTTGGCGAACTGCCTGGTAGAGGGATGGCTTGCCACGTAGAGAGTCCGAGGTATGTTTGTTTTTCGTCGCAACATGGGGTGGTTCGATCAGGAGGCAAGTTTTCTTAATCTTCCCGTAATCTGTTCTAGTTTACTAATATATATATATATATATATATATATATATATATATACTATATATTATATATATATATATAGTATATATATTAATATATAAATATATATATTAATACTATATATATATATAATGTTAAATGAAAGAAACATATAATGAGAAAGGTAAAGAATTAACTGGCCATGTTCGGGAGTGAACCACCGCAATCATAGCACATTTTAATATCTCTGCATAAGTATTTCATTAGAATTTTTAAATATATAGCAAGTCGTACTGCTATAATTTATCCATATTCCTTTACAGAATTTATAAATCAGCAAAGTTATATATCATATAATTGTGAGTTAAATATTGCATATCATATTTATAAATTACTATTTTGGTATAAACCAGAGGAAAAGACTTCCTTGTTTCACCTCAGCCTGAACTTTCAGGATCAAAACCTTCTTTAAAAGGAAAAGTTTTAGGCGTACTTATACACCAACTTCATAAAAACAAAACAACAGTTCGAGATGTTACAACTTAAACCACTCAAATGGCACAGAGCTTTTGAGATATGGTCAAAATTCCAAAGATGAGGAAAGATAATATCATACCAAAAATTGAAAAGCTTTACAAAGAATACAAATTAATAAAGAAAGGAAGGACTCTTCGTTTTTGTAGTCAATTAGTTAGAGTGAATGCATTTAAAAACCAATTGCAAATCCTTTTTGATGTTTCTCATACAGAAGCTTGAAATAAAATAAAAAATGCAAAAAATAAAGCCTTTTTGATTTCCCAACAGGAAGAGGAAGGAAGAGGAAGAATGAGTATTGTTGACAGAGATCTAATAAGACCATAAGTTAGAAGTCGTAAAAGAAAAGAACAAGTTGCAGAACAAAGTCGGCTAGCCAGAGAAGATGCTTCTGAATTAAATACTTTAGCACAACTAGACTTTTCAAGTGAATCCTCATCCACCGTCGACGAAAGTGATTCAAATTATTAGAATAAAAATATTCAAGGAGCTGTTGGTGTGGTAAATTCTCCTAAATGTAAAAGGGTGAAAAGAGCCAGGTGCAATATCATCACACCCTCTTTATCCGCAGCTTTGGATAGAACAAAGATTTCTTACTGAATCGCCTCATATGTTTTAACCAAAACTGCCTGTACTTTAGGTCCTAATGTATGCAAAATAACTATAAATCGGTTTTAAATTCGTCGTTAACGAATGGCACAAAGGAAACATTGCAACACATTTACAGGATAAATTCGAATCAGACACTCACTCTATTGATAGTTTACTTGGATGGGAAGTTGATGCAGGATCTAATTTCCAAAAATCATGTTGATATGCTTCCATTTCTGGGATAGGGAAAGAATACAAAACAATTATTGGATGTACCAAAATTAGAAAGTGGAACCGGAGTCTGTATGGCTAATACTGCAGTTGAAGCCATTGAAATATGGCATCTTACTGATCAAATAGCTGGAATATCTTTTGACACAACGTCTT